>JBBMOJ010000352.1:0-43591 GCA_038090695.1 Sclerotinia spermophila | reverse complement strand
AATTAAGTGAGTTCGATTAGATAAGCCGGGCCCTCAATTAATACAACGTCTGGTATAGACAGTCAGTATCTTTGCTAGCCAGGCTCGCCAGACTTCTCTCATGCACCAAAATCTGGGTTAATTCACTGCCAATACCAAGGACCTTGTAATATTCTCTCTCTCCACTTCTCTGTACCCACTCGAGCCACTCATGGAAAATACTCCACTTGTAAGCAGGAATGTTCCTGAGACAAGGGAGGGGAAAGAAGGAGAAGACGAAGAAGAAGACGAAGAAGTCCTTTCTAGGACAAGTTTAGATTGGTTTTTGCGGGTGAACATATGTCAAGTTAAGTTCACTCAATTTCAGTTAAAGATAAATTTTTAGATCCAATAGCTTTCATAGATAAATTTCTATTATCTCCATCAGTTCAGTTACAATGATACATCGTACGACCAGACGACCAGTAGAAGAGTATTCCGCGGAATCTCCCCAACATCTTATCCTATCTGGTCAATGAATCAAAAGGAATCTTTGGAACGAATCTAACATGGATATATTTTTAGCGGGAACGATGAAGGGGTTGGATCGGAAGCTAAAGCTAATCTTTCTACGAAGTAGGGATTGTTCTAACTGGATTTTATCAGCCATTCTGTTGACACTTTTTGCTGTGAATTCATATTCTGTTTTTCTTTGGATGACCTCGGGTTTTCTTCATTTCGTTGTTCTTGCACAGATGTTTCTCAAATGTTGGTTGGCAATCTTTGGCGCAGTAAATCCCACGCTTCATTTTGCCTGCTGTTTCTTCAATCTCTTTCTTGTCTTGGTTTTGGTTTCTTCTCATTGGCATTGGTCTTCATCAAAGCCCTTTTCTCAAGCCTTCTTCTCTCAATCAAAATTATCTATTATGCTCAAATGAAGATCCATATCCCGTCCCGCATCTTCGTCCTCGTGCTTTCAATGCTTTTGATCTGTTGTAGAACCTCATTAAATTTGGTCACATTTGATAGAAGCTTGATGCTTGAAAATGTGGAAAATGAAGCCCTAGGATTGGTCGTCTTCGTAAGCCATGTTTTGTGAAGGTGTCAACGACATTCGTTACACAGTCTCAGATATATGAACAAGTTCGACAATATGGACAGGATTCAAGAGGATAATCTTTGCAAGACTTCATTACGGTGGATAAGACCATGCAGTTTTATTACACTTTTCATTGCATTTTGTATTACTTTGCTGTCATCCCATCTAATTCAAGATTATCCCCGCTTCTAGATCAAGGGATTAACCACAACATATTGGCCTCCCAAATCATCTGATTGAACTGGTTCGGAAATTCTTGAAACTTTGAATAGAATTTCTCCCAGCCCTTCCACCGCCAGTTTCGACGGGGTAGCAAAAAAAACCCTTTTGAATCCTGTTTCATTCCAGATCAGGAGAAAAGAGGAGAGACTATGTTATCATTCAACGTTTTCCCCAATCGTATTGTAACAAATCAAACCCCTAATAATCCCATTACCACGGACCAAGTACCGATTGTTCCCCACTAGATGTGATACATATCCATTTACATACATACGTATCTTCGGAAGCTTCCTTTTCGCTAGATCAATTCCCAAAAAACATCTCATCCCGAAGAAAGACTTCAAAAGATCCAGAAGTTTACGAACTTTGGTTCGCCTCAGTAAGAGAAAGTATCAAGTCAAATTCTTTGACGGGTACGATACGATAGCGAGGTTTATCCATTGAATAGCGGATAATGATTTCATCATCGTCCCATCTTCCGCCTCCAATTATTCTCCATACATACCAAAATCAACCGCTGCCCTGCTTAAGAAGTCCACACATACCATTTATCATTTACCATGAACCCAAAGGAGATAGCCTAGCATCTTCAAAGCCTGCATAAGCGCTCTTCCACGAGTCCGATCATCGGCTGTTTCCTTTTGAATTCAGGGTTCTTTTCAGGGGTAACTTAATCTCGTCACCAACAATTATGGGTCTTTTTGACGCGCGCACCTTATGTTGAGTGGAATCTCGTCTAAAGATCATCTGAAATATAGTGTTTCTTGCGCATACTATGGAAGATTCGACTTGACTAGAAAATTCGAATGCGGGAGGCATGTAGCAGATACGAAGTTTTGAGGATCCCTTTATTCCTTCGAGAAACTCGAGAAGTAAGCTAAGCTCGACGAGAAAGGAGGTCGTTCACCGCTAGATGATGAAATGCAGGTACAGATACAGGATGCGGACTGTCCCTGCTTTGTTCATATGCGCATTGCTTGCGTCAAACTTCCGATTGGAGGCTATTAAGTGAATGTCTCTTCTGGTTGTTACTCTGCTTCACGTGCTTAAAGCTTTCACTAGCTCCCTCGATGACAACCTCAAACGACAGCTTCCGCGCGCATATTGAAGCAAAGACCTTCCCATAATTGCCTCTCAAATTCCAAAAGCGCAACTCTTGATTCTCTTAAATCTCCAACACCATCATCTGCCCATCAATACTTTCGTAAGCCCCATTCCTCACAGAGTTCCAATTGAGTACTTCATTTCTTGCCTGCATCTGCCTCATTAATCTCGCCTCAAATTCTCGTCCCTAAAACCTTGATTCAAGCTAAAAGACACGATCTTCAACAATTCTCTTCCGCCGAATCTGCCGCCGTGCTCATCAACTACCCCAAAACACCTTGCATTGCGAAGTTTGGAAGGGATCAAGCTTTATCAGTTCTACTGCCCCCTCCTTCATCTTCAAATTAATGGCGGATCATTCTACAGTCCACATTTCAATTGCTTAAACTCAAGTGCAGAAAAGAGGACTCTTTTACCATCACCTCCACATACTCTCCCCCACCAGTTTTCCGCCGTAGCCACTACCATCTTCTACTCGGCTGCCAGCTTGACCCAAAAGATCTCGGCTTGCGAACTCCTTGAGGGATTATGCTTGCTCGATCTCTCACTTGGTCAATTCTCTCTGTATCTTCTTCCCCATCTCGTATTGCATCTAACCACAAGTTTGTTCACACGACAGTCCACGACTTTAGATCATGAGCGCGTATGCGCTCGATGCGGTCCTTGATCCCCCCCCGGACCTGCAGCTGTGTACAGTTATGCTAGAGAAGCGTCGTTTTGCAAAATCATTTAAAGGATCATGCTTGCTTGTTCGTTTGGTTGTCAATATTTTCGTACACATCTCCACAACGAATCAAATGAACGAGAGAACAGATCGCAGAATTGATGTTCGCTTCTCGGGGACCATAATTCTAAGAAGGGAGCCACTCGCTCCAAAGACCAGTACACTAAAATGTTGTTCCCTGATTACTATTCGCCCTGTAATGTGAGGCTGCGAATCCCGATATTTACACTTTTAATGATCTTCGATACACCATCTGACTACGTATGACGAGCAAAATTTCACAGATTAGAGTTTTTCGGACCGGGATTATCGGATCTAGATTTGTTCTATTCATTGGTAGGTATTGACCATGGCTAATTTCTTATGAGAACTTGCATGAATGGGGGAGGATGAAGGGAATGTTCAGTGAGTACTGAGCACCGAATGCCGAATGTGTTGAGATGAGATGACATGAGATGAAGAAGAATGATGACTCTGTGGAGATGTAGATTCAACGTTCCGTTAAATAAATTTTAAGGTACTTGTAAACTTTGGAGGAATGAGTGAGTGAATGGATGTGGACTTGTAAGGAGCTGGGTGATGATAATGTGAAATAGAATGAGCCCCTTCATTTAGATCCTCCTTGCCGAGATATCTTCACGCATAATTTCCATTATATAACTATATATCGCAAACAATCCAAAAACATTCAAAAACATCAAAAATTGTTTCAAGGACAAACAATCCTGTGTAATTCTTTCATTCCACCCCTCCAAAATCCTTCTCTATTTGCCATTCCGCTACAAACCCAGCGGCACTTCCCATTCCGCTGTGGTCTTTCCAAGTTCCCACCACAAAACTCAGCGGCCCACCCTTCGAACAAAATGTCCAAATTTCTCCGAGGAACTAATGCAGCTAATTTACATAAACTTCAATGGTTATCAATCATTAAACCCATTAAAATCAATCGAACTGCTCGAGCGATCGTAGATATTTTGAATTAGGCTCTTCAAAGGATGTTGACGATCTTGAATCAGTGAATCTTCAGTTCCACAAACAGCTCTTTGCTAGAGAAAGGTATCCTTGGGCAAGGCTTGGGCTTGCTTAGATATTGGGCTGCCACGTTTTCAATTGTTGTGATGCGGCTGCGGCGCATATGTATAATGTACGGAATAGAAAAGAAAAGAAAAGCCCAGGTAATATGTACCGGCATGTATGCACTCCAAGCTGCACTTCAAGACGCAAGAAAAAATAAATACATTTTCATGATTCACATGCATCAATGACATGATGTCATTGACATCTAGGTCCGTCACTCACAACTGGTTACACAATCAGCAAGACCACCCGTGTCAAGGCGTGTACAAACTCCGTCCTAATCTTCCGTACTAATGTAATGTGTTTCTTCTTATCACTCTTGTATCACAACCTGATAGCCCATCAGCCCGTCTATTTGTGCGTAGTACATCAAGGATTCACGGGTTTGTACATCAGGACTCTTGGCACCCCGGAATGCCCCCCAGTATTCGTGTAACATTACCCAAGTCAGGTTCAGCTCCGACTTCCGAATCCGAATTTACGGGTCAAATGTTTTGCTTTTGTGCATGAAGCTGCGATCAGGTGATTGGCTAGGTCTGCAAACATATCTAGAGACGAAAGATTGTTCTGTTGTATTGTGAAACGAACATGTGAGGATGTGGAGGTGGAGGAGAGGGATGGGGCGGGACGGACTTGTTCACACTCGCCGAGTACACATACCAGACCAGACCAGATATGGACATGTTCATTGATTGTGTCGTTCGTCAACCGACGAGTTGCTCCTTAGCATTGCATCTACATTAAACTTACTTTTTCAGCTTATGTCCAATCTAAACCACATTCCTTCTGCACGCGCCCTGCCGAACCACGTAGTCGGTAACCTCGCAGCCATACAATTCTCTCCATAACCTTGTTCACCACGCTATTACTGTGCCGCAATCACCTATAATACCTACTCTGTAATGGACCAATATTTCTATCCGATTTGCATGCTAAGTAACTATGGCTTGGACGAGGTGAGCTGTCCTGCGGCTGCCCAACGCCGTGCCATTCTGCATCCCATGTGCGAATCGATGCATCCGTCCCAAGTGCGCATCGCATGTCCGCATGCGTTTCGGGATCACACAATTTGCCCACGTGGATAGTAGACTACGCCCTTTATGTTTATGCTTCTTTTTCAAGGTGTTTGCTATGCAGTGTAAAGGCAATTTACCAGTCTTTCGGAATACTTGGTTGGATCGCACTACTTTCCGTTTCGGTTTCGATCCCTCCCGACACCGCTATGGTAGCATAACCTTCATGAGTTTGGTGCTCGGTACCTATTCTTATAATAGCAAATCTTTAAACGTTGGGGATAGAGGGGTCCAGAAGGAGAGTGGCGTGAAAAACGCTGAGGCTTAAATTATTAGCGGCGCAGACTTAAGCATTCATTATCGTATCTTCACCAATACAATTGGTTCATTTCAATGGTCATATCTTTGCTTGGTACTATTGGTAGGTATTATTTAGTTGCTTTGTGCCCGTGCTGGATGACATGGCTAAGTGGCTTGCTCGGTTGCTCACTGGCTGCCTACATATATGCACGAGTCATGATGTCGGTCGGGATCTTTTCGTGCTTTTCGGGAGCTTGCTTATTGGGAATTTTGGGATGACACCTGGGCCGAAGGACGAGGGCAGTTTCTTGTGAGGGGTATGCAGATAATGTAGAAAAGATGAGCTGTTGTCTCATAATCTGACGATGTGGTCCAGAGTGTCTGGTTTGAAAATGGGCAATCTGGGGGCCGCTTTTGGGGGAATGACGAGTATTATGGCTAAACTTCTTGGAAAACTAAATAGGAACGATGCGAGGCAAATGAGGGCATGTTCTAGTACTATCTTACGTATAAGTTCACTAATGTCTAGGCCGCCATTCTCTGCATTTGCGATGGTGAATGAAATGGAGAAGGGAAGACCGAGATTTCGGTACAATGAAAAGCGAATCTTGACTCAGATGGATTGTTCAGTAAACATTTTGTCTATTATAGCGATTCATGAATGTGTGAGAATATTAGAAGGACGAAGTAATGGAAACATAGCATCGAATGTCTGTCCATCTTAACCCTTCAAATTTAACAAGGGCACAACTTCTAGCATTATCTGATTAGTTTCCCAGGCTTTCCAGGAGAGAAAATTGCGATTGTTCTGTCATCGATACTATTGTCGTCTACGAGATGGTTGCTTCTTTTGCTGTCTATTTTATTACTGTCTTAGTTTTTGTTTCCATCATTTCACATTCTCATTTTCACATGCTTCGTACTTTGAACTACTCTGCTAGTGCGGAAATCAAAGCCTTCATATCATGTAACGTCGCAAAATATGTTATTGTGTTTAGTATCGCTATCCTAAATTATCGTCACTCATCCCCATCAATGTGGCTCATAACGTAAATAGTCCACTCCTTCGGTCCCCTGGTCGTGATTTCTGACTTTCATTTCAAGCCCTTTTGTATAAGCCACCGATTGAGCATCCATATACTAGTAAACTAAAATCGGAATTCTTTCCAGCAATCGGCCATGGTGATCACTTTTCTTACATGCCAATGTGAACAGAAGTTTCACGTTCACGTGCTGTTAATGTTGAGAATAGGGGAGGATAGGGTGGGTAAAGTTGAGGGACGGGAATGGTCGTTAATAACAGATAACCCAAGGAGAATGCCAACTAATGATAGCTTAGACAACAGGACTGGCAATTATAAGATCAGATGATATTTTTCAAGCACAGCGATAGCTGGAATGTTCCATTCATTGTCGTTGCCCGTCTAGTGCTCACTAGCGGGATTGTTATCAGATGATAGCATACGAAAATGATGTGCTTCTGATAAAATCTTCCTTGAAGTATAGACAGAAGTATATGTTAGTATCGGAAAATACTTCAGACCAGTCTTTCCCTTTCTCCTATTTGGTCTTTGATGTGGTAGATGCTGTCGGGGATCATAGAGTAGAAATAAAAGTGATGTGAGGCTCGAGAGAAGAAGTCCGCATATTGATGCTTTCGTTGATGAGGTTGATTTTCCGGAGGAATGGAGTTATTTGCACACGGTATCTGGGAAGACACGGAAGAAAATGCTATATGACTCTTTATATGAATTGGTTCGAAATTGATAGAAGGTCCCAGAAACAAGTGCACCAAACCAGTTCCGCGTATGAATTTTGACTAATAGACTGAGAGCAATTATCATGCAAGGAAAGAACTAGTGGCTCTGCTCTTCGGCCAGATTTAGGGTTAAATAACGATTCAGCCATTATTGCCGCTTAGTCCGAATGTACTTCAACTAGTCTCTAACTCGGCAATACTGTCGTACTTTTTTGAAGCGAAGATTTCGCTTCACAGCCATTCGGACTGAAGACAGAAGCAGTATCTAGCCCTAAGAAGATATTCAAATCATGTACAAGCGATGTATTATCTACACCTAAAAGGCTTGGCTTCCATATAAATACCATCACATCAACAGCTTGGAGGATCAAGAAAAATCAGCTATTTTGCAAAGTACAACTGTCAAGGAGCGGGAAAAAAGAAACTCACGGAATTATGCATGTCGAGAAGCTAGTATGATTTAGTTCTAATTAAATCAGGAGAGATCTAAAAGGGCACTCTATATTTGCTCTTGAGCTTTGAGTCGATCAATGGAAATGGTGTTATCTATTTGCTTCTGCATTCCTTTCATTCACGTCAGTGGTGACTTTTTAGTGACTTTGAAGACTAGAATCCATTCATCTACTATTTTGGTTTGTTTCCAGAAAGCAGAGAACATTCACCCCATCCTATTGGCATTAATGAACGCCCCCTTTCTTGCTTTTCTCGCCATCTTACAATCATGCATTGTCATAGATGGACCTGATGCCGCTTGAAAGGGAAATGCTGAGCCCTTTGGGCATACAGATTGGTACAAAGAGGTGAGTTCATTTTGATAGCAATTTTCTCTCAAATCAATAACTCTTGGAAACCTCCCGCTAACATCTCAAAGGGTAGAAAGAAAAAGAACTTTCGGTTGTATATATATACAGGATAATCTCCACATAAATATTTGGATCATCAAGCTAATTCACTTTTCTAGTCGCAGATCTTTATTATTCAAAAGGGTTCAATTATAAATAGGACTACTCTACTAATATACGCACCGCTATGGGCCATCGAAATTCCGAAAAAGTTCCAATGTTCACAATCATCACTTTCTGAGCAGCAATTCACCGAATCACGTGCACATCCAGCAGAGGACATAAATTGATACTGATATTCATTCATTTTATATCAACTAATTACCACAAGCCACAATTCCTGTGTTACTTGGCATTCCGTTTCCGACAATAACTTTTCCCGATTAAACACCCAAGCATAAAAAAGTCCACTGGTATCTTCCCACAAAAACTCTAAACTCCGATAAACAACATGGGGTATCAATGAGTCTAACCAAAAATTGCCAAGAAAAATTATCAACTCCCTATACCGGCATTCGTCATCCATCTCTTTCACCATTTGCAACATCAATATCCATCCCGCCCAGGTATGATTCACGAGCCGTTTCTCAACAACCTCCTTGCTACAGTGCTTGGCATGGCTAAGGTGTACCACTATTCCCAACCACCTCTATACTTTCTCTCTTTCAGCCTGGTGGTGCAGGACCAGAGAACCCCCCCCCTTGAATTGATTATTGGGAGGTTGTGCAGAGTGATTTCCTCGAAGAGCTCGGGCTGCAGCAGGCTGCTGATGGATTCCTTGGGGGCCGCTTTGCACTGAGGCTGGGTAGCGACCACCATGAGTAGGGTTTTGCAGACACCCTTGGGTGCCACCAGTCATGTTTCCACGATGCCCGGTATTTCGATCCATCACATTTCGGCTCGATCGTTGTTCAGCCTGCCAATCTGTAACCTCTGCATTTGATGCCCTGGCCATTGTATTCTGCAGATTGGCCTCGTTGTTGGAAGTAGGGCCCATAGCCCGATTTATATATGCATTGCCACTGTAAATCAGTGGTCGTTGCACGTTGCTTCCAGCAGGTCTAGCAGGCGGGGCTTGCATCGATGGTTGATGGGGTTGAGTAGCATGTCCACCAGCAACTTGTTGTCTCGAATGTTGAGCGCCACCACGAGCATTTCCTTGGTGAGTACCGGGAAGGTATCCGCTGACACCACCATTCATAGGCTGTGGGAAGTTCCTCTGGCTGCTTTAAGGACTCCCACCCATTGTGCCCTGGCCGAGAATTCTGGGGTTTCTGCTGCGATCATCAATTGGTTGCTGATAGAAACCCAGATCCATGCCCCTGGAGACGCCATCTCTTGATGAATGTTCAGTCTGACCACCATTAATCAGTGGTTGACCGCCGCCGTTATTGGCCAAGCCGCCAGAATTCCCATTCATCAATGGCTGTTGGGCTCGACCGAGATTGACCGGTCGTGAATAGCCATTGTGCGAAGCTCTGTTAAGAGGCGCATTCATCAATGGCTGAGCATTGTTGCCATTTGCCATGAATCTATGTCCAGGTGCTATATGGCCCCTGGTAGAAGGGTCTTGCTGATGATAACTTACACCCATACCATGGACTGGGCCGACACTGGGTATCGGCACATTCTGACGAATTCCCCAGCCATTTGGTACTCGGAATTGTTGCTGATTGTAATTCGCAGCAACGGTTAGGGGATTTATTCCACCCATTCCACCAACATTATGTACCGGATGTCCCCTGCCAGTTGCCACTCCAGCCTGAGCTTGATAATGCATTTGGCTATACACAGGATGGCGACTCACATCCTGTTCCACCAGAAGGCCCACCAAAACCCGCTTCCTCACATTATTAGCAGTGCGAGTTGTACACAGCTGCCTTAATTCTGGTAGTCTCATCTTGAGATATTCAGACTGCCTCTTCGAGACATAGTCTTGAAATTGTTCCACCATAGAATGGTTATTCGAGGACTCAAAATGCTGGCTTGGTGGTGGAGCGAGTCTCGGTCGCTTGGCCCCGGGTCCCGTGTCCTGACCCGTAGACTCAAAAGCCTCCAACTGCGCCAGCTCCACCGTTCTCTTGAAGGACCGAGGCACTGGTTGATGGATGTGGGGAATTGATGACCTATGAATTGATGGGGTACCCTGTGAAGCCCCGTAATCAAGAGGGCGATGCGATACATCAGCCGATACACGTGGATAGTGAGGCTGAATTGGAGGGATTCCCGGGTTCTGTTCTCCGTGCTGTCCAATTGGCGAGGAACCTTTTTGAACTGCCTCCGGAGTGATTCTCAGCCTTTTTGCGTCTGGTCCTATATTTGGCTCCTCTGAATCCGAACTCTCACCACGTTCCCGTCTTATCTCGAAAGTTTTTCTGGAACTTTCAGGGCGTTTGTGGGCATTTGGTTTCTGTTCGAAGAGCTTTTCGCCATTTGCAGCACGGAGTCTAGACGGTATTGATTAGCAATGACTTATTAAACCCCAGAAAAGAACCTGAGGGAACATACCTATTAAGACTCTCTACCTGAGTCCAGGTGCAGATGATGGACTTCCTAATGGGCGCTCTCTGTGGTGGAACCTCCCCCCTAGCCACAATTGCCGCGTCCTCTGCCAGCTGATGTTGGATAGCAGTGTCAAAACATCCACGTGTTTGTTCCTGCGGGAAGATTTGCTTGAACTCGTCGTATGTCATTAACACACGAGGATCACCATGTTCAGCACGTTCCTGGCTCAGACGCTTATTCGGGCGATTGTTGTCCACCCCAGAAGAAGTGCCTGCCTGATTGGCAGAGATGCCTTGATCTACGTCGTCACCTTGACTATGCATGCGTTGTCCATCGTGGTTGCCATATGCGTGGTTGTTTTGCATCGGCTGAGGAATTGGTTCGGAGGATTGTGCACCGGTCGGATTTATTGCATATGGCGACTGATACACATTATTGGGCAAAACACCATATCTGCCCGAACCATATACATTAGGCGCCTGTACAGGGTAGTGATTGTAGGTACCAGATAATGGAGCTGGTCTTGGCATCGACATGTTCCCCATTGTAGGACGCGGAGGAATTCCATCCTGAGGAGCAGCAATTGGCGCATTATTCGGGACGGAGGGATAATGAGCCTTATAGGGCTGCAATTGTGGTGCCGGGCCTGCACTATTTACAATCGCCGGGGGGTTTGATGCGGGAGTATTTAGAGAGTTCCCGTCGCCATGTGGGAATCCAAGTTCATTCCCATGAGGGATATGGAAGCCCTCATAAGCCCGAGCAGAGCCCTGACCATTAGTGTGGTCTGGAGCAAGGTTGTCCTCAGTATCAGACGTGAGGTCAATAGGGCCCACCAATTCCGTAGTTGAGTGAGGTGCATCCTGTGGTGGATCATTGGCCATCTCATTGGTCTTCTCAACAGATTCTTCCTCGTCTCCAACAGGTATCGGGTTCTTTGCCGAGTTTTTTGGCTTCCGATACTTGCTGCCAGCTACAGGTCTTCCAAATGTGCCATATTTGTCGAATGACCATCGAGGCAGATGCATAACCTTCTCAGCTTTTGCCTTATCTTCAGCTTCAGAGGCTGAACCTGGTGCAGGAGCTGGCAACTTGGAAGGTGGCGGTCCAGAAAGTTGCGTTACGACTTTCCCTGCCTGTCCCTTGCCCTTGGGTTGACTCATGTCTGACTTCGGAATCCTGCTTGCTCTGACTTTCCGGCGTCTGGGTGGAGCCATGCTCTCTTGGTTACCGTTCCGTTCTTGAGCCGGTGTATCCGCTCCCTCCTGCTGTTCAACGGTCGCAGGAGGTGGGCTGGGAAGGTGAAGGCCCTGCGGGTTAGCCACCGCACGAGGAGGGTCAGGAAGATGTAATCCTTGTGTATTGACCATCATACATGGTGGATCAGGAAGGTGCAATCCCTGGGGGTTATTGACCGCACGTGGTGGATCAGGGAGATGCAGTCCCTGTGGATTAGCCAGCGCGCGTGGGTGGTCAGGAAGGTGTAGACGCTGAGACTCAACAACCTTCCGAGGAGGATCTGGAAGATGAAGTCCAGTGTGTTTTGCGACAGCGGAAACAGGAGCTGCAAGCTCTCTCTCAAGTTCCGCCTCGAAGTCGGCCCCAAAAAGATCGTCAGCATCATCTATTGGAGCTTCAATAGGCGTGTTGTCGACAGCCTGTGCTGCGACGGCCGCTTGATGATCATTGTCGCCTTTCAACGCCTTCTTCTCGGAGGTCTCGGAGCTATCACCTAGACCTGAATCATCAAACTCTCCAAACAGAGAATCGTTGTCATCATCTGTTTTGACGTTGTTTTCATTGGCTTCCAGAGAAACAGGTAAGGAAGCAGCATTCTCGCCATCTTGTGGTGTATCGTCGACCTTTGGCACTTCAATGTCGTCCGAGTTACTGTCACCAAAGAGAGAACCATCGTCAGCGGTGTTAACGTTTTCTCCTTGTTCTGGGCTAGGGCTTGTTATGCATTGTTCTTCAATGGTAATAGCTTGGGAGCTTGATTCACCCTCGTTATTCGGCACTTGCACCTTATTATCATTCGATGCCTCTTTACTGATCAGGGAGTTGTCGTCAGCGATGGTGGAGTTTCCTTCCGGTTCAGGTTCAGAAGTCGTCGCAACCAGCTGTTCATCGATGGTTTTAGCTTCACCATCGATAGTTTCTTCCTCTTGCCTTGACTGTGAAGGCTCTTCAACGTTGTGCTCATCAGCCATTGAAGGTGGAACAATCTCATTCCCGTAGATTTCCGGGTCGATACCAGTTCCTTCCCATGCGCTGCGAGGAGGCAACATTGTGTCGGTATCGTCTTCCTCCAAGAACTCATCCCACGTGAAAGGTTCATTGTAGTCGTAGGAATCTTCCGGAGCAACTATGCGGCCCTCGTTGGGAGTGGGGGCAGTTGGGTTCTCATTGAGTGAGAATGATGATGGATCACCGCCCAAGTAGTTGGTGATGTCTGATGCCATGTCTTTGATGCATTCTGGGAATTTCATCTTGTCGTTTGTTTTAGCGACTTGTTGTGTTTGGAGAACGATACAAAAGTAATTTGAAGTCGAAGAGTAAGAAAGACTCTTGGATACTCTGAAAATGTCGTGGTGTGTAAACTTTTATGAAGAAGTGCCTGTAGAAGCTTTTGAAAGTATCTTGCTAAGGTACGAAGACTTCTCAAAAAGGTTGTCAGAATGATGTACAAGAACTTTCTAATGTAATTTCGGAAAGATGAACGGTCTCAAGAGATCTTTAAGAATGAATGGAAGTTCACAGGAAGAACGCTAGCAGGCTCGCAAGGAGATCAAAAACATAACATCTACGGCTTCAACATGAATTGACCTCATTAGGAGGTATTGCCATAGCAATGGTACTGCAGATATTCAGGAACCGGTTCTCACAAAGGCATTGTGACTATTGTTCTACGTAGATGTTTCTCGGTCATATGAAAATCGCCGTATGAGCGCATATTATCAACAAGATCTATGGATGAGGATACTGCAGAGTTCAAGATACGGTGCGCAGACGACCATTGTTTCTATGGTTGACGGGGTGTATCTCGGGTGTTGTTGCTAAGCGCGAATCTTTCTGCAGCAATAAGATAATGTACGCCTGATAGACCCGTACTAAGTTGATATGTTGATCAACTCTGCATTACCATGTATAGAATGCATAAATTATTCTGCCAATGAATTAAGCGTTGACGGGCGAAGACAGACTTTGTACCGAATCAATGAGTGAAGACAGAAACGGACAGTTCGACATCGTTACATCTGTCGACTTGGAGGAGTATACAAGAGCCATAGTATAGATTAAGTGCGTTAGCTGCCCTCTAGTTAACTAACACTAAATACCAGCGAATGTAAAATTCTCCTTCCAGTATGTCAGAACATTAAGTGTTTATATATACAAGAATTTATAGTCGAGCCCCGCTTCGGACACTTTCCGCGAAGTCAGCAAGACTGTACGATGGGCTACTTGGATGGTTAGGGTTATCTCGAATCACTATGAGGATACACACTGGCCTTCATGATAGTAGTAGAATGAAGATGTATTCATGCGGATGCTAGTGCAAACCAAATCAGTACAGTAACAACACCAACTTCCTTATACTTCATCTGGACTAATGGCTTGTAAGTCTTTGTTTCCCTCGTCTCATTTGCTAGAGAGATAGTGGTTCATTTTTTCATTAATGCTTTTTTAACAAACTACACAGACTATTACATGATCTTCGACTCTGTGGCCGATTGGCTGGAAAGAAGACAAGGGGGATGAGATACTATTAGAATAATATTCCCCTGCTTAAGGAATGCAACTAATCAGATGCAAGAGAATCGAGCTAGTTGAGCTAGTTGCTTCTCCATTGCATTATTTCTAGGTCCTTCGAGCATGCTTTTCAGGCATCTGTGGTACTCCTTTCCTCAACATAAAAAAGAGCAATACTGCATCCAAATGAATTGATAGGATACAAAAAAGACTCTTTACTGCGAACTTTTATATAAAGCATACGCGTACAGGTCTGAGACATTTCCATGATCTCTAGCGGAACGCTATCTCGATAGAGCCTTCGGTAGCCTTCTTGGCTGTCTACTGTACCATCTACATATTAATATTATATCACAGACCAGTTATATCTCGAAAGAATTTATTATCTAATCCAGACACTGGTCGATCATTAACTTTCCGTTTTCGCGGAATACAAAGAGCAGTTGAGGTCGGCTTGTGTCGGAATAAATGAAATTCCCGGCTTAAGCGAGGTAGACGAAAAGTCTACAAACCGATATACAAAAAAATCAGGGGAAGTCTATAGTAGATGACTAACAATCCTAATACATAGGATTATTCAAAAATGATTCAATATGAGAGCTTTCCGCCTTTAAATAATCTGGAGAGCCGCCCCCGTTACATAGTAAGATCTGCGTGATAGACACACGAGCTCTAGCAAACGGTAGGCGAGTCATGCATACACAATAGCATTCTGCATCGACAAACATTTCTCGCTACAGATCAAGTGGTGCTAGCACTATAGAATTTCACGATTAATGAACTTAAGACTCTGTATGAGCCTTCCTCTACAGTTCCAGATGATTAAAATGCAAACTACTTGCGAATATAGTATGACGGGGCTATAAATCCCTGCTATAGCATAAATAAACTCCTCATTGTGTACAACCTGTTAGTAAATATCTTTAGGCTCCAAATTTGTTGAGTGAACATATCCACGACAGCGCCCTCATATTTTACATAGATATATAGATACATAGCGGAAGGCAAATCGCATCTTAAATACCACGGATCTGAGAAATAACATCACAAGTAAGCCGGCCGAATAAACGGCGTGTGAGATTGTAGGTAGGAAGAGCGCATTGCACACAAGGCCCAAGAAATCAGAAATCCCTCAACAGATTTCCATCTTTTAACATAATCATGAAAAGAATCGAAGCCATATTTCCAGACCATAGATACAAAAGACATGAGGTTACGACCAGTGACACCTAGCTACTTCATACCAGGCAATGAAACGGTGTCCAGAAGGACTTTTCAAGATATCCAGAATGTATCTTCATCCTATGAAAACATTGTGCCAGGTTTCATTCACATTCCGAATCAGTCAGGATTTCTCAATAGCAAAGCAAGAAAAAAAATTCTAGCTAATCAGATAATCAGCGGTTGATTGGGACACTTGCTCTGGCAGGGTTATGTTATGGTATTGGACATCTTTGGATGGATACTGGGCACACCTTCCGCCCGTCTCTAGAGTTATCTGTAATAAATCTTCTCGGGGCGGTTCATGGAGAGAGGAGCGAGGGCATATTCGTGGACTGCCACGAGAAAGAAGTTAAAATGGAACTTCGCGAGACATATGCGAGCGGCGGCCGGATATCTGAAGCAATATGGGGAAATCATCAAAAGCGTAGCTCTGGTCGCTTAGTATTAGAGATATAGTCTACCGATGCAAATACACTAAGACTGCAGATTGTACTGATGTCCAAGAAGCTATATCCTGGAAAATGTCATCATGAAATATTCTTGATATACAATACAAATATGGTATCAACCCAAACGTCCTCGCTAAAAACAATACTTCCATGCTATTGCTGGTGGTTTATGCACTGAAAGAGGAAATGTAGTACTAGCAAACGTTAGACATATCAGTGCTGATGGATACTATCGGCCATACCGTTAGAACAGATTCATCTCCGCCATCATCGTAGTTATCGAGGTAGACATATAAGATCAGTGCATGGTCATTGACAAAACCTAAAGTTATCAGCATGAATCATGAGCCCAGACTTTCAATACCCACATGCAATTACTCTTCCACCAAGTCTTCCAACACTAAGTACCTTTCCCCAATCTCTTCCATCTATTCGAACAGTTGACCAAGCATCTGGACCAGCAGCTTTGAGTCTGGTAGTTGGATGATTTTCAATTTCATCCTCACCATCCTCCAATTGTCTTGGATCCAGTTCCGGATTAGTGAGACCTGTCCAAACACTTGAGATATTTAATGCATCGGTAGCAATACTCAATCTTAAACTTCCATGCATGTTTGCACTCAATTCCAACTTCGGTATATTCCCTCCACTTATTCCCCTAGTTCCACCGGATGCAGTGGCCATTGCGAGTTTTGTAAAACGTTCCGAGATAGCTTTCAGTTGAATTAAAGAAGGCAACATGATATGCGCATCTGGATCCCTAACTCTTGGTTCATGTATTCCCTCAACACTATCTGCCGTCAAAATACGTATTGGTATATCTTGAGTAACGATAGCCTCTCTATCCCCTCTCGTATTCGCATCAAGACTTTCTTCTCGGAAACTCTCTCCAAATGGGTCTGCTTGTCCACCTTCGCCACCTAGAAAGTTTGCACTTTTTCCATGCATCATTGTATTTGTAATAACAGTAAGGGATAAGACTGGCATTCCGTCTCGTTTTGTTAATCGTATTGAAGCAGACGACGCGTTAATTGCGGATTTCAAAGCGCGATGGAGGGGTGGGAGGGGTAATTCTATATTAATTGTATTATCTGGAGCTGCAGATTGGATAGTGTAGTCTTCAAAGATGGAATCGATCGCGAGAGACCTTCTTAAGGTCAGTATTGTGGTGCAGACTGTAAATCATCCAATACATACGCCCATACTTGAGTTCCCGTCTCAGGAATAATTGTGAATCGTACTCCATTGTCGTCAAGACGCACCCAAGCTACTTTACCAAGTGATGACAATGACGCTGTAAGTTCTATAGTTTTGTAAGCTGTCAGACTTCTCTGAAGAGTATTTGAAACATATCACTGACTGCTAAACGTTTGAATATTCCTCACAGAAGTTTTGAACCGCATTCTGAATATTTGGAGCTTGCTGTTGCCCTCATAAATTTTTGGAAGCTTGAAGCTTGCTTGGAGCTTCGATAAGGACTGGATAAGAAACATGCTTACTAATCCATTTAACTACATCCCTCATACGCGCAACTGCTCACATTGATTAAAGGAGAACCATAAATTTATAAAAAGCAATTCTTATTATCTTGTTGGTGCTACTTAATATTACAATCAGACCACAGTTGAAATCAAAAATGACTATCAACTAATGGCCGAATGAGTAAACAGTCAATGTCGCGCTCGACTGCCCAGATGCTCGCTATCTAACTAAAGTTTTGGAAACCATATCCCCCTTCGCCATTACACCGTTTAGATAGAAGACAAAGTAAAAGTCGAGAAACGACCCAACTATAAAGACTAGTCGACTACTATTCGAGTATCGTACTCCTGTTTGCCAATTTCACAACCATGATCCTGGCTCATTGCCTTGGTATTATCGATTCTCGCAAGTTTCCCCACGCATTCTCCATACCCTGCCCCATTTACATCTGTCCATCCTCGGATCTTGACTCTGGCCAGAATCTATTGTTAGGTTTAGAGCCGGCCATCTCAGGAGATGACAGTCTGCTGCCACTTGGTACGAATTGTCTGGACTCGAACCAGCGGCGACCCGAGTTAGCAGTTGGTGTAGAAGTGCGCGAAACAGAGCCGGAAGATGGGCCGGAGTTTCCTGAGATAGTATAGCCAACATACTTCAACTCGTGGGAAGATGAGGTTCTTGTCATAGGACCGATTGCACCGAGATTAGAGAAGGAAAGACCAGGGGAGCTTCTGGCCGTTGAGTTCAGATTCACCTTCTGTGGCGAACCTGGCGAAAAAGCGCCGGCAGAGGGAGAGCTTCTGGCTTCAGCAATTGCGAATCCAGAATTACCAGTTGCCAAACGACGTAAGTCTGTACCCGAACTTGAAGTTGAGCGGCCATGAGTCAACGGGGTGAATGATAGAGTAGGATCAGTTGCATGTCGTCGAGGACGCATAAGTGGTGAACCTTCGTCTGTGGTGGTTCTCATTGGAGAACGACCTGGGGAAGGTCCATATGGAGTAGGCGGGTGTATATTTGCACGCAGGAATCCCTCGGAGCCAGCGGAATGTCTAGCATACATTTGGGTGCTCGGTGTTGCTGGTGGCAAAACAACACGAGGACGTGGATTTGCACGACCATGCTCGGGTCCCATAGGAACAGCAATTCCAACCTCTTGTGCCGGTATGAACTGTTGGGAATGGCCGCCCATATGGTTCTCAATTGGTACTGGAGAATACGTGATTTGATGATTACTTGCATATTCATAAGCCTCGGCTGTATTGCCAGAGTATGGGTAAAAGCCAGGAGACGCGTAAGAGTTTCCATTGGTGTCAACTGGACTGAAGTAGGCATTTGCCTGTCCGTTGGTACCCAGCATAGATGCGTTCTGTGAATGAGCGATGGGATAGTGTTCCTCGTATTCTGGGCACACAGGACCCTGTTGGCCATGTTCAATAGAATCATGAGGAACTCTCTCCCCACTTTGTCCCACGTAATGAGCATCAGTTGAATTATAGGCGGCATAAGTTGGATGAGCACGATTATCTTCGTTGAAAGTAGGATAGGTGCGATCAGTTTCATTGTAGCTTGGATACATTTTGCCAGCTTCTTCTTGATAACTGGATGTGGTTTCGCGACGGTCATTGCCCCAAACTCTATCAGCTCCATAGTTATTCATCAACTCTCGGCCATGAGAAAATCCCTGATGATTTCCATTGTCATGGTGACGTCCACCACGACCACCATTATGAAAATTGCCGCGCCCATCACCGCGTCCATCACTGCGTCCTTGTCCTTGACCACGACCAAATTGCTGACCGCGTCTTCCACGACGATTTAGATGCTGTGCGTAACCACCACGCTCGCCATAGTGCTGGTTGCCTCTTCCACGGTCAGAGCCTCCACGATGTGCGTTACCACCACGTCCTGCGTTTCGATCCTGGCTTGGTACTAAAACACCAAACCTAGTATCGGAAGACAAGCCTGGGTGTGCTTCGCCAATAACATCTGATTTGTTCGACATCGAATACATGGAGGGAGTATTGGAAACACTTGCGTAATAACTTGGAACTTGGTTGTAAGTTTCGCCGTTAGGGTAGACGTGTTGGTGTCTTTCTCCAGTGTAGGGAATGGTTCGAAAGCCCTTAAAGACATCGACATCGTCACCAACAGTGTCGTTGTGGCGAATTCGGACTGATTGAATGTCCTTAATTGTCGTGTCGATGAGAAGAATTTGTTGATAAAATGGTTTGCTAGCATCAAATTCATCGACTAAGTCCTATAGAAGCGTTAGCTAATGTGCAAGATACATAGGCCTTTGTACATACCCAAGGACCGAACTCCAAACACGTTCCATTATTATGAGTAATAAGAGATTGAGTATCCTTGGATCCAATCCTAGTGTATTGCTAAAAGTTTGTTAGAGTATGCTCTTGTTTCATATTGCTTTGATTTGGCTTACTTGAGCTCTACCCTCGGAGGGAGTAGCAGGTCTTCCCTGTACCAACAAACCCCATGAATGGTGTTGGCGCTCTTCGACAATGGGCTTGACAGTAGTCATAGCTGCGGTGATAATCGAGTAAACTTTTTGTATTAATTGGTTGATCTATTTGAAGACCTCTCAAGGATCAAGTAGAAAAGACAAGTGTTGATGGCGGGTTGAAGCTTAGTACTTTTTGACAAACAGCCTAATGAAGATTTACTTAGCAGGTAAACGAAATCAATGGCAATTCGGAAAGGAACTCACTATTATCTTCGAATACCTTTGATCGTATTGGTATTGATTGACTGGAAGTTTTCGTGTAAGTTGCAAGTGAGCAAATAAAAGCAATTTGTGTTGTGATTGTATGGTCGTTTGATGCTGTAAGAAATTCATGAACTATCAGTAAATGCTCAACAATGAATTTTCTCAATTCAATAGTCTTGAAAGTGTCATTAAGGGCTGCAAGATCTTGGAAGAGCTTTTCAAGATCTTGCAGTATCTTCGGTTGTTGAGAAGTGATGAAGGAGCAGCATGGATTGAACTTACAGCAAGTGAACGAAGGAACAACTCCTAATAGAGCTTTATCTTTTCTGTACTAAGAGATGCTATTAGTCAGTGTGCAAACAAATTCAAAGCATATTTCTATGCTCCTAATAACATCTTGGTAAAGGGATTAAAGTTTGTGAGGGACTTGAGCTTCAAGGGAAAGATGCAAGAATGGGAGGGGGAATACTTACAGCGCCAAGCAACAAGCAATGAATTGAATGTAAGTCAAAAGATAGAATAGTAGCTAATCGTTTTATTCGACTATTCTTTCTTTTGGAGAAGTATTAGCAAAGGCTTTGATTGAGCATAATGTTGAAGTCTCCTGGACCAAACACTCCAAGACAGTGAGAGAATTGAGCTTCAAAGGTCTTGAAGAAAAATAGAAATCAATACTTACAAAGAAGGTCAAACAGATTGTAAAGGTATAGGAGGTACTGCCAAGTGTAATACCACTTTCTTCTCAAGTGTGATGGATATTGAGAGGTCTTTTCACAACCTTAGAAGTCGCAAAGTTGTCGCAGATTCGGACTTGAATTATTAGAAGGATTTTGCAAGAATAGAGAAAAGAAATACTCCTTTTCTTAAGAAAGAATCAAGAGTAAAGAAGTAAGAAGTTTGAAATTTGTTAATGGTAACTCTCAGCAAAAGTTGTTGTGTTGCTAGGTCAAGGAAATATTGCTGTTGTTGTTGTGAGAAATAAGATGAAAGAGTGCTCGGGAGATACTATTGAGGAGTACGGTTGCCAAGATAATTGCTCGGCCGTGTTTTGTTCTGGATCCTGATGGTTGTTAATTCAGCAGCCAAAATTATATGATTGGTCACTCGAGAGGGCTGGTAAATTATAGACGAGGCTAGTTGTTAATTCTGTTGTGGGAGACTTGGGAGGAGACTCGGCTGAAGTGAGGATAAAAATGAGAAATGGGTGAAAGACTTACAATTGATGAAACACAACAACAAAAAACCTTTGAAATGAGTAACTGTCGAGGGGATTGAGTCTATAGAGATTACAATTCTCTAGCAGATGTTTTGCAAGGCTTTTATTGATTTCAAAATAGGATCATCAAGTCGTTAGCAACAGTAACTTGGCATAAGGTAACTCGCCTGAGGGGAAGCAGCCTCGCTTATCGGGCTCTATGATCGATAACTTTGAAGGAAGTCGCAGTCTCAGAGAAATCCTTGGCCCGCAGATGGAGTCGATGGACTTGTCATAATGATACTATGTTCGCGGCTGATGTACTCACATTGGCAGATGTAGAGGATCTCAGAACGAAAGAAATTGAGAGTTTGCAGTTCCCGGATCCGAGGATGAGGTATGGATGACGGAAAGCCTAGTACGTCTGTATGCGTAGATGTGCGGGCTTTCTGCTGCATACATATGCGTATACACTATCAAGATCCCGCATATCTATACCCAAGCCCAGGTCATATGAAGTAGCTCGACTTCTGGTTCGAAAGCTTTGAAGTGTAAGGCAGAAGAATGGGTGCCAAATGAGCTGTTTTATAGCCTTACAAGGAAGAACGACTCTGTAAAGACACCGGTATCGGGGCCGAGAATGTTGACTACATATGTGCTTGGCGCTTCGCAGCCTTCAATTCGTCAAGAGATTCACCAGTGAGTAGTGAAGATGATAGAGTAAATCATGACTAAAGATTTTCTACTGCGGATGGAGATTGTGGGGCTTTGCGTGATAGATATCAGACGATTAGAATTGATGTTTCAAGCCAAAGTGATTCACTATGACATTTTCTACAAAGCTTTTGCATACGAGCATGCTATATACTTGATATGGGAGTAAATTTATGCTCAATTAGAAGGCTAGTGGACAAGTGATGGCGATAGCTAAATAACAGAGGAGGATTAGTAGACGTGGGACTAGAGGCGGGATACACAAGGCACTTGAACTTTGGAATTCACCATGTCGACTCAGGGATTATGGATGAAAATATAAAAAAGGGTAAGTTTCTTGGATGATCAGAAAGCAGATTCGCCAATTGGTTATCTCTCTTGTGCTGGGAGTAATTAATGACACTTAGATGCAAAAATGACACGATCGAAGAATTCTCATCTTCGATTGAGTAAAAGTAACCCCATACATGTAGACTTGGATGATAGAGATGTATAGTATCAATAACTCTCAGATGTTTACAAGCAATTGAAGACTATGAGCTGTAAGGGGTCGATTCTTAAGCGAGGTAATTAGTAAACATAGAGTACTCATTTATCTAAAACATCACGAATTCACTTCTATGGATATTAAGAGTTATTTCAAATGGCCGAAAGATTATAGAAGCGCATTGAAAAGATAGAATCCAGAAAGGAAATCGATACGTCTTGGAAATGATGGCGGGGGTTTGAAGACGACGAAGTGTCTAAACCATATTAGTAATAGCAACGCCCAGGCTGTGTCGGGAGGTATAATGCTAGTTAATATTATTACACGAGAGAAAACTGTGAGATATCAACCTCATATTAATCAATATTTTCGTGTTTGATGAATCAACTTATATATTAAACAGATTATCATTCAAAGGCCCGTCTCCACAACATAATTATCTGGTCCTCTTTCCAACGTTATGACTCGGGTGATTGGTTCTGTATTTAGATTTTCACGACTAGATATTACGCATCTCAAATATTCTATTAGAACATATACAGCAGATTCATAGAGGCACAAAGGCCCAAGATTGTGTCGGCAAGACTATGAATCTTCACGTATTCGCTCTAGCAATAACGAGACCACGACTGACGACCCCGAGACCGGTATCGTCATTTCTATCAGCTATTATGCAGCTATTTTATTATTTTTTCACAAAAGGTTTTAGGATGATCATGAGCGTTTACTTTTCAGGTGAGTACGGAGACAGATAGATTCATATAGTGATATAGGATATATATTTAGATAAAAGGGATTGTAATGTTGTGTAAATGACGGAAACATGCTTGAATTGTATTTCGACAGTCAAGATGTTTTTTCCGTTTTACGTCTCGGGCAGTCTAGCATTCAAGAAAATCGAGTAAAGTACAAGGCGTCTAAATCAGCATTTTGTTACGCCAAGTAAAGCAATACAGAACCATAATCAGACCGAACGAAGAATAATCACAAGAAAAAGATATTAATCAAGCAGGAGTAACTCCCATCCACTCCTTAAACACAACCACTCCCCCCCCGACCATCACCCGCTTATACGTACTGATATCATTCCTGGTCTGTTCTCCTAGAGCCGCACATGCTAGCTGTAGTCTTTTGAGTAAACTTGGTTTGAGATGTTGACGGCTTGTAAGACCTGGAGCGTAGGGGCGTGGGTCTGAGTCTGAGTCTAAATCCGAGTCGGAGAATGGAACACACATTTTAGGTTATCAAAAGCTGAGAGGGTTTTGACGTGGTGTTTGATTTGTTCTTGGGTATATATGCAAGATGGGGACGCATTGGGTATCTTCGAATTTATGTCGAAAACTGGGCATTGTTTTGGATTGAGAGAACAGTCTTTAAATTTTGTTCAAAATTTGAGTCGAGAATTGGACATTTCTTTGAGTCGGGAAAAATGGCTTATTGTTGTTTCGAGGTCAAGACAGAAAATAAAACTCACAATTTGATGGAGGAATAACCTTTCGAGTAATCGAAATACATTGTCTTTGAACTCCTTGTATGCAACAGATACATGGAAAGAATTGGTAACTGGAGAAAATGCACAATTGACAGTCAACAAAGGGTGTCTGTAGGACGCAAGCGAGAAGTCAAGGGTAACTCAGCTTTCGGGCCACAACAAGTTCACGACAAGTTGCTTAGATTGTAGGTATGCAATGTTGCACAATCATTAATACGAGATATGGAGATTAAATACAGAAAGCCAGTACAGCGCAAGCATGATACAACTTACAATATCGATCAAAGCATTGATATAAATAATTGAGCGATTTAATGGCTGTAGAACCTTTCATTGCGAAACAATGGAATTTAAGCTGAAAACATCTGTAATAGTTGGCTTAGTTACTTGTTCTAGCTATTTGAATATGCACCAGCATCCAGGAAGCTTTCCTACGACAAAGCCAAGCATGGTAGTTCTAATATGTCAACTTCTTGATTTCCTAAGAGCTTTCTACCTTTCTAACACCAAGCTTTCTAGACGGCTATATCGAACTGAATTACTATTGATATTAACTCATCAAGACGCAATAATTTCAATATCCAAAGACAAACATCGCGAACACATATATATCAACAAAATAAATAGAAAATAAACCATAAGCCATAGAGATTCGAAAAAAAGTAAAAGAACAATCAGCTACAATACATATACATATACATACATACATACACACCAGTCAAATTCCAAAGCACAAGCGAACAGCATGTATGTATGTATCTCAAAGTTGAACCCGAGATCCAAGAATCGATCTTTCGTAACCACGATAACTGACACCCTCCGCACCCACCGTGGCATTACCACACTTTCACTACCAGACTACCAAGCTATTTCGCTCTATGCATATTATCTATCGGCAATAGCCGGTCGGAGTCATATCTACAAATCTGATACACGGCTCATTCCCACCTAGATGCTTCTTAAAATATATAATATATACGAGAATCTCACAAAACATAGCAAATAAAGACAAAAAGGAAATATGAACAAAAATAAACAAATCTATCTTATAAATCTACCTTAATGTATATCAAGATATTCGTATCACTCCAGGATCCGGAATAGATACTACAGCTCGTATATGAGAAGTATATATATATATATATATATCTAATAACAAACCATCCATCAAAACTTAATACTTATGATGATGCATATCGGAGCTTGAGTTATATTGTTTAAATTATATTTATATCTATATCTATATTTACACATACATATAGATATACCTATACACTCACATAGGGTAGGCTAACAGCCTCGCGAGAAAATCTTATCTTGAATCCGATCTTGGATCTAAATCTAATCTTGACTCTAGATCATTCATAACTATAAACTTACAGAGCCTTTTATGTCTATTTACTTCCTCCGATCGATCCGCTCAACCCAATCCAACATCCAGCTGACTCCCCCCCCCCACTCTCAAAAACATCTCATGACCCCTCACGTGACGCTTCACCCCACTTCCCCCCCCCTATACGCAATGCGCATGCTTCACCCACACTATCCACCTCGCTTCCTATCCAAATTAACAAGCCATATCCCATATCCCATCTCCCTCTTCATCATCTTCATCTCTTGAACCAGTTTCACAATTCCACATCAGCCCTACACCACTACCATCCTACCATCCTACACCCCTTCCCTACTTTCCGGCTTGACTATCTATTCCATCCCATTCCATTCCGCATGTATGTATGTATGTATGTATACAAAATACAAATACAACTACACGTATACATGATTCACATAACATAACATAACATACATATATATCCATACTCATGATACGCCCCTCTGATCACCCGGTCATATCAAACCCCTTTGTTTTTCCTTTTCTTTTCGTGGGAACTATAACGCTACAGACATACAAACATACATATAAATTTCCCCTGTTTGTCAAGAAAAAGTACACTTGCGAGCTGCGCCTTCAGTATGACTGTATTGATGTCTGACTTCTGACCTCTGACTGCGGACTTCTGACATCCCAAGATAATCTATACAAAACTTTGTGACGAATGATCTGTTAGATTTCTCTATGTCTTATATGTACTCTTTCTATGCACTCATAAATCCCATTCTCAGCTTAGAGCGAGCTTAGTACGCGCATGCATGCATTTATTCAAACTCCTTTATGATTTCCACTACCCATTTTCTCGCAATAGCGTCCTCGCGCATCTTCACCTCTATGGGAATTCTATTAACCAAGATGTATTCTCCACAGCCCGCATCTAGTAACTCTCCATCTCTCGTCTTGCCTCCCGATACCGCTGAAAACTCACCTCCGCAGCGCTGTCCAATATGTAATGAAGATATCGGGACATCTCACTGCGATGGGGAAACCGAGGTCGCATACATACTTCCCTGTTCGCATATCTTTGGATCTTCGTGTATCTTGCGGTGGTTGGAAACCGATTCTCCGCATCAGAACTGTCCGCAATGTCGACGGAAAATGGTATATACGGAATGTGGACATTTGATACGACCGTGCGAAGTCGGCAGTGCGCCGAAGAGTGTGAGAGAGGCGGATATGCCAAGGAGATGTTTGGGGTGTAGAGGGTTGGAGGGAGAATTGAAGAATGAGGTGGAGATGTTGTTGAAGCGGGCTGAGGTGGAGCAGAGGGCGCTGAGAGCGATGAAGATGCATTTTCCAGGGGTCTGGGGGGAGATGTGCAGGGAGACGGTGCGGACTGTGGGGAAGAGGGTGGAGGAGTCGAGGGAAGTGTTGAGGAGGGATATTGAGGAGCTTTGTCGGAAATATGAGGAGAGTAGGAAGAGGGTACAATGGTGATTGGCTTCTGCCGAGAAAGAGAAAGATATGCGATAGATGTTATATATACCCCGGGCCGGTCGATTGCTTTTACATCGTTGGCGGATGTTCCTTGGTTCAAAGGTAGTTGGTTGTTATTGGCACTGCGAGAATCTCCTCGAGTAATAGAATAGACATTAATTGTAGAGTAAAAGATACTCATCAAATCATCTTTCGTAATCTATCATCGTGAAACTGTCCGACTCAGTCGTCTATTGATTCCCTCCTCTTCATCACTGCTATCGTCCTTAAACCCTTGTTCCAAATCCCGACTTAATCTTCTGCCATCTTCATCTCTGCCTCTTCGTGCATCGAGCGATAATGCTTCTCGTCGGTTATCATCCACATCAAATAGTTCCTCTCCATCATCATCGTCAAAATCACTATTGTCTTGTGCACTTATTCGATTTCGATCAAAGTCCGCTCTCCATGAGCTTGGAAATATTGTTCTAACCACTGCCGCCTGTGCTCGCTGTCGTAAACTTGTTGTGCGGGTTGAGATGGTATCTAAGGGTAGATATTGACCAGCTCTCGCTCGATATCTCTTCCATACCGGAACGATAACCAATGATATTAGCAGATAAAGAATGAGTGAAATGATTGCTGGCACTATTAGAGTCTGCGACGACAACAACGTTAGCTTATGTTAGTTGGGACTGGAGAGAAGCTCGCGGTAGTTTTATTATATTAATAACCTTTAATAGTGACCATGTGGAACCCATATTGGAAGATGTACTCGTAGTTAGAGTTTCTTCGTTTCCAGCAGCATTAGGTGCAGGATGGGGGTATATATGTTCCCCCGTTTAAGACTGCACGAGGTTGCCACGCGTTGTCATTCGTTCATACGAAGCCCTTCGATCGATGTGGATGTAAATTTGAATGTGCGGCGTACTTGGGTACTTGATTGAGTATTTGAAAATCCGAGAAGTTGATTCGTAATTGAAACTTATGGGATTGGAAGTTGGAACTAGACTGTCTGTAAAGAGAGAGGTGCTAACCCTACGGAAATTGTAGTAATGTTCTAACACGAGAAGGGCGCAGCGTCAATGAACGGACAAGTAGATAATCCATCCGTTGGTTCTCCTTTCTTTTGGAAATGGTAGCGGTTGGCGGTTATATACCGTTTACGCTATGGTTGTAACAAATCAGCTGCTTGAGTTGGGACTCTATGTGACTGATTGATTAACGAGATGTTTGTTAGCCTATTAACTAGAAGTCGTTGTTAAATCGTATGGATAATATTGAGTCCAGCTTTGTTCTCGATTCAAGAAGGCCATGAGGTAGATGGCAAAGTTAAGTAGATATTCGAGCGGCAGCGAGCTATGGGGGTTTGGGGGCTTGCCCCCATGAATAGGGAGAGTCTTGAGGATAGCTCAAAGATAAACGAATTCCAATATCATGTCCTATTTTATCCTATCCTGTCCTATCCTGTCCTAATAGATATCCGCAAGAGAGTTGTCTTTTCACAGACACTTTCGCAGCTTATCTATAACAAAAGAAAAAGGTTCACTATCGTTATCGGATCCTTCTGGTAATCTTCTTAACTCCGATCTTCCGGTCCGGGCCAGCCCACCCCAAAAAAAGACACAAGCAGTGCCGGATACCATGGGATACTTACGAGTATTAGTACAAGAAATCAATAGTATAATTTATTAACTATAGTTAAGTTTAATAGAGAATAGAAGATAGAGGACGGAGTAATAATAATAGTAATAATAATAATAATAATAATAATAATAATAATAATAATAATAATATAGGTCAGATGATTAATATCAACTCTACTTTGAATCTTATTAAATATTAAAACACTCATTGAAATCAGTTCTAACCTATCTGATAAATTTATACAATTTTAACAACCCTAAGTTAATAATAATAATAATAAGTTAATAATAATAAACCTCTTCTATTTTAATAAGGGGGTTTATTTACTATACAGATTACAACTCTCATTTTTGGCTGGCTGGCTTGCTTGCTTGCTTTCCCTTCATTCCCTTTACCATAACATATACTTTTTTTTCCCTTCTTCACTCTTTCTCCCTTCTTTCTTTCTTTACGACGATTGTTGTTGTTGTTGTTGATACCCCAATCAAATCTCAAATATCAGTACGGTACACACATAACACATACACATATTCCACTGCTAAATCACACAGGCGTGACAGGATTCGTTTCCTTGCAAATTATTGGCCTTCTATCGGCATCCATACATACCGTAGTCTGTGGGTCAAAGGGCAAAGTGTTTGATGTGCTCACAGCAACACCGAGGGAAGGAAGTCGGTTTCAGCCTTTCCATTCGACTATTACAGAACTGACTAGGGGGAGAATACACTTTCCAGGCGATAGAAGTGTGGGCAGTTGTTGGGTTCTCGCAAAAGGAATTTCTTACTCGCATACATTCTTGATCTCGAAAGTGGTGCGCGGCAAGCAACTGATACTTCAACTGGTCAGTACATACAATCTCTTACCATCTCCCATCCTTCCTCTTGCATGGTGCAATATTGGGTTGTACATTGGGAGAAATGATCTTGCCAGTATCGCAGAAGTTAGTTCAAAGTCATGCTAACCATATTTGTTTGGTAGTGCGACTGTGGGATCTGCCAGGATAATACTAATTATTGGACCAACCTTCAACCTGGATTGACCAAACCTCGAACAATTGGCAAAGAGCATGATGTGAATGTTTACAATATCTTGAGACACTGATGGTTACCATAAGACTTTGGAGTATTGGGACAAGAAGATAGTGCGCAGACAGTGCGATACAACGAGAATCAATCATGTCATCCTCTGGCAAATCGTCATTCTTTTCGAGGAATAAGAAGGATAAGAGAAATAACAGCGATGAAGGACGACAGCTTTCTCCTGCAGGTGGAGGTGGAGGAAACAATGATGCAGCAAGTGGTAGAGGATCGCAATCTTCAAGGCATGCCAGAATGTCTTCTGTTGCTTCAGAAGATACTCCCGGATCGCCTGGTGTAGATCTGACGGGGATCAATACAATGGCGGGTGTTATTACTTCGATTCCATATGATAGTGTTATGGCAGACGGCAGGTCACCAATACCAGTGGATTATTTACCTAGGAGCGATCAAATGCCATTACGAAGAGAACCGCTTCCACATCATTTGAATATGAATGGAATGGATTTTCATCAATACCCCGCCTCGGATTCAGCATCCATTAATGGCAGTTCACATCCTTCGGGCCCTCGAGTTCCACCGGTGGGAAGTAATGTAACAATGGCATCGACTGGAAATCGCACAACTCAATTACAGCATTGGGGTCCTAATCGAACGAGTATCGCGAGCACGGTAAATGGGAGTCACAATTCAAGATACGATTCTTATTCGACCAATCAGTCCTCGAATTATGGTGGTCGTATTTCCTTTGATCAACAAAGCATAGATTCTATGACCGAAAGGTCTAGCGTCCTTTCATCAGGAAGTTCTGCGAAAACGGCTTTACCAAGCTCTTATTCGAATGGATCGTTATCGCCAGCATATCAACCAGGAGCAGGAAGAGATGCTCAACGTTTAACAAAATTGCCTCAGCATCTTAGCGCAGGATATAGTTCGCCAGTCGCATCGCCGGATGGATTCAAACTCAACAAACCTAATGACGACAGAGTTATTGAAGAGCAATTTTTGTCATTGATGCAGAAAAGAGGATGGCACAATTTGCCCGATCAAGCGCGCCGACAAATGATGGCATATACACCTGCGAAAAAGTGGACTTTGGTACATCAGGATCGTTTGACTGAATGGCAAGGAGAACAAAAAAGGCGAACAAATGCTAGACAGACGGGTCAATATGGTTCTGCTATGGAAATGCTTCTCAACGCAGAGGAAGAAGGAACTCCGGAATGGTTTGTGAAGAAAGTCATGGACAATAGCATTTCAGCAAAGCAATTACAAAGTTTAGCTGTCAGCCTTCGAACCCAACCAATTGGATGGGTGAAAACCTTTGTGGAATGTCAGGGTCAAGTTGCTCTAACTAACGTACTCGGAAAAATCAACCGGCGACAAGCTCAAGGACCTACTGGGCCAGAAGGATCGATCAGCGACAAGGATTTGGATAGGGAATATGACATTTGCAAATGTTTGAAGGCTTTGATGAACAACAAATTCGGTGCCGATGATGCTCTACAACATCAACAGGTCATTGTGGCTTTGGCTACCTCCTTGGTTTCGCCCAGGATTCCGACGAGAAGGGTTGCCAGTGAGGTTTTGACTTTCTTGTGTCATTGGGCAGATGGACAAGGCCATTTGAAGGTCATCCAGGCTATGGACTATGTCAAAAATCAACAGGGTGAAAATGGACGATTTGATGCATGGATGCGTGTTGTTGAAGTCACTGTTGATGGACGTGGAAAGATGGGAAGTCTTGTGGGGGCCAGTGAGGAGGTTAGAAGTGGTGGTGCTGGCATGGAGAATCTTCTTATGGAATATGCTTTGACTACCATGTTCTTGATCAATATGATCGTTGATGCTCCTGAGAGGGATTTGCAACTCCGTGTTCATATTAGAGCTCAATTCACAGCATGTGGTATCAAGCGGATTCTCACAAAGATGGAGGGATTTCAATACGACGTTCTCGACAAGCAAATCGAAAGATTCCGTACGAATGAAGCTATCGATTATGAGGATCTTCTCGAGCGTGAGAATAGTAGTATGAAAGATAGTATCGAAGGGGAAATCAAAGATCTAACTGACCCCACTCAAATTGTCGATGCTATCATGCAAAAAGTTCAAGGCAGCAGAACGCAGGATTACTTTGTTTCTGCAATGCAACATCTTCTACTCATCAGAGATAGCGACAGTGAGGAGCGATTGAGGATGTTTCAACTGGTGGATTCGATGCTTAGTTATGTCGCTATGGATAGGAGACTTCCTGACATGGACTTGAAGCAAAGTCTCAATTTCACAGTACAGAGTCTGCTGGATAAATTACATACCGATTCCGAAGCAAGACAAGCGCTCGATGAAGCCCTGGAAGCCCGCCAGATTGCCGATTCGGCAATGGCTGAAAGGGATGAAATGAGGGCTAGGATTGAACTTGGCGCAGATGGACTTGTAGGGAAACTGCAAAAACAATTAGACGAACAAGCACAAATCATCGAAGTCCAACGAAGACAAATAGATGCTCTAAAGGGTGAGATGGAAAACCTTCAAACTGTTCGAGCCAAGGAAGCCCAAAGAAATGAGCTTGAAACTAGAGAATTATACCTCATGCTTCGTGATGCACAAGATATTGCAGCATCCAATGCTTCAAAGGCGGGAGCTGGCTTGGGCGAGACAGATCCTTCACATATGAAAGGTATACTGGATCGTGAGAGACTTATGGATCGTCTGGAGATGCAAATTGAGAGACAAAAGACTCAATATAAGCTTGAAGGTAGAGTTTGGGGTGACGCAGCCGGTCCTTCTGATCGTTTGAGAGCGCTTCGTGAAGAAATGGATGGCGGAGATCGTGGACCAGGCGGTGGTCTCGGTGTTCCACCTGGAGATTACACTCACAGCATTCTTGGAAATGTAACGAGATCAGCCAAGATACCTAGAAAACCAGTCGGTGTGGAAGAATTCTCCGATATTTCTGATATGGAAGATGACGAGGACATGGTTTATGAAAAGCCTCGTGTTGTCAAACTAAGAAGACCTAAGCAAGCAAAGGGCTACCTAGACGAGATGAGTTCCAAAGTCAAGCGTTATGATGATAGCGATGATGAGGACGATGATGGAGTTACTACCGAACCTTCGCCCCCAAGTCTTGAGTCCGATGGGCCAAAAACTCTTCATGACCAGAATTCCTCAAAGACGGATGGACCACCGAATGTGGCAGGTTTCAATGGTCCCCCTCCGCCTCCACCACCACCTCCTCCACCGATGCCAGGGCAAGGTCCTCCTGGATTCAATGGTCCCCCTCCTCCTCCTCCGCCTCCACCTCCTCCAGGTATGAATGCACCTGTTGCTCCAGGATTTGGTGGTCCACCTCCTCCTCCACCTCCTCCTGGTATGCCTGGTATGAAGGGAATGCCTCCTCCACCACCTCCGCCACCTCCTCCACCTGGAATGCCTGGCAAGATGAGTGGTCACTTCTTATCACAACCCGCCTACAATGCCGCGCCAACACTTGGTATGGGTGTTGCAAGATCAAAGAAGAAACTCAAGGTTATTCATTGGGAGAAGGTTGATACGCCTATGACAACTCATTGGGCTGCTCATGCACCTACAGCAGCTGAGAAAGAAGAGAAATATGCCGAACTCACTCGCAAGGGTGTTCTTGATGAAGTTGAGAAGCTATTCTTAGCAAAAGAAATCAAACAAATTGGAAAGAGTAACAAGGCCAAGTCCGATAAGAAACAAATCATCTCAAGCGATTTGATGAGAACATTCCGTAAGTCTTTTGCAGTCTAGACGTTTACTCCCAAACTAATATATCATAGAAATTTCCCTTGCAAAATTCTCCACATTCACGCCGGATAAAATTGTTCAGATGATTATTCATTGTGACAAGGATGTTTTAGATAACCCTGTTGTGATGGACTTCTTAATTAGAGATGACATGTGCAATATTCCTGAGAATACGGCAAAGATCATGGCACCATATAGTAAGGACTGGACAGGGCCTGATGCGAACAAGGAGAATCGCGAATCGGACCCGGCCGAGTTGACGCGCGAAGATCAGATTTATCTACAAACTGCCTTCGAATTACGTCACTACTGGAAGTCAAGAATAAGAGCTCTTTCACTTACTCGTACTTTCGAACAAGAATATGACGAGATATCCGACAAGCTCAAACAAGTTGTGGCAGTATCCGAATCATTAAGAGACTCGGTTTCTTTGATGAACGTCTTGGGTTTAATTCTTGACATTGGTAACTATATGAACGATTCTAACAAACAAGCGAGTGGTTTCAAATTAAGTTCCTTGGCACGATTAGGAATGGTTAAGGATGACAAGAATGAATCCACGTTTGCTGATCTTGTTGAACGTATTGTCCGAACGCAATATCCAGAATGGGAAGGTTTCACTGATGACATTGGTGGGGTTGTCGCAGCACAAAAGCTGAATGTTGAACAATTACAACAGGATGCTAAGCGATATATTGAAAACATCAAAAATGTTCAAATGTCACTTGATTCAGGTAATCTCAGTGATCCAAAGAAATTCCATCCACAGGATCGTGTCAGTCAAATTGTTCAACGATCAATGAAGGATGCTAGAAGGAAGGCTGAACAGATGCAATTGTTCTTGGAAGAGATGATCCGAACTTATGATGACATTATGGTCTTCTATGGGGAAGATGCTTCTGATGAGAATGCAAGAAGAGAATTCTTCGCTAAGCTTGCAATTTTCGTAACCGAGTGGAAGAAATCGAAGGAAAAGAACATGATTTTGGAAGCTACACGAAAACGGAACGAGGAATCTATGAAACGGAAGCGAGCACAGATAAACGTTGGTGCTGCAGCATCTACTGGGCCACCTTCGCCAAGTTCCACGGGTGCTATGGATTCCTTACTGGAGAAATTACGAGCTGCAGCACCACAGGCTCGCGATCAAAGAGATCGAAGACGAAGAGCACGATTACAAAATCGTCATCAAGTTCGAGTTGCATCTGGTCAAAAGATTCCTGATCCAGATGAGATACCAGAAGCTGAAGCGGGACTAAAGAGCCCTGAATCAGTTAGTACAGAAGGTTTATTGAGCCCCGACTTGGCACCCCCGAAAGAAGTCGAAAATGAAACCGATGATGTCGCTGATAGAGCAGCACAATTATTGCAGGGTATGAGAGGTGCTGATGGGGCTGATGAAGGGGATGGAGATTCTGCTCGAAGGGATAGTGCTAGAAGGTCTAGGAGGAGAAACAACGCAGAGGAGGAAAGAAATGAAAGGAGAAGACGTAGACAAAAGGCTGCAAGTACTTCTGAAGCTGCTGTACCAGGCACAGAAGAAGAAACGAATTTAGAGGAAAAATTAAAGGAAACCACGATATTGGTACCGGGGGCACCGTTACCGGACGATGGCGAAAGATTACTTACGCCGACGATGATTGTTAGTCCGCCTGCGGACTCAGATTTGGAGGAGTCCCCGAAGAAACAGATTGAGTTGGATGATTGATTAAGATGTGGATGTTGATGGATTGTAAATTTTTGGGATGAGGATAAGAATGAGGTGTGAAATGAGAATCAAGGCTTTTTAATGTCTAGTGCTACGTCAATGAAGTATTCTTTTATATCAGGATACTTCTTGTACCTTAATTCTTGACTGGGTATGGATGGGTAGCGGTAGCTGGGAATGGCTTCATGAGGCGATGGATGGATGGATGGACGGGGGGAGGGCGGGGGGAGGAAAATAAGGAAGGAAGAAATGGAGGGTATGAGGGATGGAGGAATAGGGGAATAGGGGAATGGAGTGATTGAGGGGGAGTTTAAGCGAATTACGTTACTTCGTTTCTGCATAGCGTGCCTGGTGATTGATATTGGTACTCATTGATTTGATTGCCGGTTTGAGATTTCTTTTTATATCATATGCGATGTGCAATAAAGTTGATTGGTGTCTGGGCGACTGGACGGATGAATGGGTGATGTGGGAGAGTGAAATTATTAGGGGGGAGATAGTAAAGGGGAAGTGTGTGGGAATAGAATACATACATATATTGTTTTAATCAATAACAATGAGATGATGAGAGGAGATTCGCATGTATGATGTGTTGTTTTTCGCGATTGGTGATTTGTGTTGTGTGTTGTGTGAATTACTTTATGTGATTTATTTTGTGTGTGAGATGATGGGGGGAGAGAAAGTGTGAAAGTTGTAGCGTAGGGTAATTATTGGATACCGGGTAATCAATGTATGACATGGGGGTTAGTTATGCAAGCGAGAATGTACAGTAGAACCTGATTATACCGGTTTTGTTTACACCGATAATTTTTCTCAAATTTGTCGATCATCTTTACTTCCCTGTTTGTTTGTTGTTTTTGGAACTGTATGTTTCTTCATACTCGCGGCGAGGAAAAAGAGGAAAATAGATCGTTTATTGGGTGTTGGCAAGATGGCTTTTCTAGTCGAGACGGGGTCCGGAAGAAATGCAATGCCCCGTTTAGTGAACAAGGTCGCAGAGTTGCTGAGTCGAGAGAGATTCGGGAAGGTGGTTCGTTGTTTTGGGGATTAGGTTGTCGTGTGGTTGCTTGGATATTCGAGTTAAGTCGAGAGTAATTGGGGTATCGTGAGGTTTGGTTTGGTTTGGTACTTATTCTGCGGAAGTAGGAAATTTGCAGGGAAATAGCTGGTCTATCTGCTAATGGCCGGAGACATGTATGGAAGAAGTGATATTTCATTGGCTATCGTGTAAGAGCGATGCAGCAGACCTAAAGAATGGGAATGGAAATGGCAGATCTGCCTGCCTGCTCTACCAGGGGAATGATCTTTCGAGGGGTGTGAAAGGAGATTCGGGGACTGCTGAGATAGAATGACCTGGAACTTTCTTGCCACGAGTTTTGAGCTTGTAAGTTCGTTGGGAAAATTTGGGAGTTTCGGGGGATGGCGGGAAGTGTGGAGATGGAAAGGAATCGATATGTCAATGATGTTGTCTCTGGTTATGCATTGTATTTGGATGTTTCGTAGAGTGGAAAGTAAGAGCAGATTCACTTTTGCTTTTTGTTTTTGGTCCTGCGACCCCGAGAATCATCTTCTACTTTCTTTTAGATTTCTCTCGCCCAGTTCCCTTCTCAAATTTTGATCAACGCAACCTCGTTAAATTTTGGAAACCTTGCAGCAAACTCAGTTTGTTTATTGCTCTCGGATTACTCTTTCATTAATTGAGAATCTCTACTTCTAGCTAACAGACTAGTTTGGTCAGCTGCCAGAGTCACTAGGAATTTCATCTTCCTAACGTGGGGGTTTTGGCTCTCGATTTACACAAATACATACTCAAAGGCTTCCTAATCTAACAATCCTCAGCATGCCTATCTTGAATACATTACAAGGTCAGGTCGAAGTCAGAATTAGAAGACACCCGGATGACACGTACTATGACGAATATATCAAAGTTCTACGCAAGACTCACGGTAACGATTTTTGGCACGATAGGTACATTATCCCAGAGCCGGGAACTACGTACTACGTTGAGTTCACATTGAAAGAAGGTTTTGATTTTGGCCGTTATCATGCTATTCAAGCCAGCTTGTATCTGGACGGGAAAAGAATTACAGTCGGCACTATCCATATACCTGCCAATGGAAAGAAGATCAAAGCAGATATTGTTGAGAAGATACAGTATGCTGATGTGGAGATCGATGGTCAGAAAGTACTTGGGGCGAGATTCACTTTCAAAAGTCTTGAGATAGGTCAGTGGCATACTCCACGCAAAATTGTCAGGAGTTAATCATGACAGATGAAACACTTTCCAACGAAACGGATATCATGGGCATCCTTCCGCAATCGCTCGTGTCCTTGTCAGTTGATATTACTCCTTGGGCCGAAACGACTGTTAAACTCTCCGAGAGAGAGTATAGGAGAGCAATAACAGCGTGGAATAAACTTTGTTCACAGCCTTCGCCCATGCGTACGAAGTCTCCTGATCTTGATTCTCAGATTCGAATCCTCTGGGATGCAACAAAAGTCGACCAAGAGAGCTATAAGAAGCAGGGCATCAGTTCAGCTATCGGGTATTTAACACTTCCACCTTGAGTACAACAACGACTGATACATTTAGTTTCCTTGGCGGAACAAAAAAACTGAAGTCAAATAGTGATTCTGTCACATTACCGAAAAAGCCAACTCGTACCATAACAAATTGGACAGGACAACGCATAGCAAAAATTGTGTTCCATTGTAGGACTGCTGGTCAGTCCACTTTCAAGCAAATTTTATGCTGATTTACTGAATGACATAACATACAGAATACTTACAGCAAGTGGGTATCATCAAATATCCTCCACCTCTTCACTGTTATGCCTGGAGCGTCTTGGATGATAATGAAAGAAAGACTGCTCTGAGTGAGTTGCAAGAATTGAGCAAGAAGCAGTGGCATGAGGATCGAGAGAAAGAAACTGGCATGGTTCTCCCCATGATTTCTAGCAGAGTCAAGGCAAAGGAACATCCGTGGGAATGGCGTCATTGGGATAAGATGTATGTTGCTGAAAAACAGAAGGCATTCGAGAATCTTCAGGTATGTGTAAATCTTCTGTATCTTTGCTGGAATATTTATTGACTTTTATATCAGAAGGAAAAGAAAGACCGTGAGCGAGGTATCGTCCAGCGTCAGTATAAGAACATTATGGGCGAAATCATTTCTCTGGATGAAGAGGAAGATAAGCCTTCCTCAACGCCTCTCGGAGAGAACAGAAACGACATGGAAAAAGAGAAAGCTAGGTTTGGTAAAGAGGGTGTACGGATAAAGCGTGAAGAGATCCAACGCACGATAGCGAGCTCCCTCGATGCACAACAGGTTACAAGTGCCAATATCGTCAAACATAATACCGCCAATATTGATGAGGACGATGATTCGATTATCGTTGTCTCTGAAACCGAGAATCCCATCAAGGAGGAACTGGTCGACTTAGGCGATGGGGATGATTTGAGCACTGTTGCCCCCAACACCAAGATCCCCACCTTGAGCTCAGCTCCGAAGTCCGAGGAAACCAACCCAGACCCTTCGGATGAGGAATTGAGGAAGGAGGAAGCTGCGCTGGAGAAATTGAAGGAAGATATTGCGCAGGAGGAAAGACTTATCAAAATGAAGCGTGAGCGTGATGCATTGCAGGAGAGAATCGATGCAGCGAGATCTAGGAAGCGTATCAAGACAGAATAGATGATGGGCTTACTTCTCAAGGATAATATACTATTGGAGTCGGTGACAGGCTATATTAGTTAGTTGATTGGTATTCATCTTCTCGGGGAATTCTTTAGTGGCATTTGATATATCTTTTTTGTTGGGACGTTGAGATTTAGGCCTATTTTTACCTCTGGCTCGATGTTTCATAATATAATGAGATGCAAAATGGTTGAAATATAAATCGGACTCTCAAAACTCCCTTCGATAATATTGGCTATTTTGTCTACTTTTACGGTAGATCAACTAATATGCCATTTAGATTCAAGCCTGAATAGACTAAATATTAGATAGTAAAAGAGGGGGATAGTTTGAAGTATATAGCAATGTCTTTTTGAGGAGGGGAAGAGAAAGAAAGAGAAGAGAGTTTATAATTGAAGATTCGACTATATAAAAACTAGATTCTACATTAGAATCAATTGAATGAGTGGTTATTGAATTATTAAAGATGGAATAGAAGAATGATTCTTATCTTAAAATAACATTGAGGTTATCGGAAATAAATAGCAAGTTGCATATAATATAATAATATTATATATAAGTATCTATAAAACAACTTTATACTATAATATAAAATTGCTATCTATATTCTATTAAAGAGATTTATAAAGGGAAACTAAAAGTATATGTTATCAAATAATATATAATACATATGATTTCCAATATTCCTTTTATAGTAGGAATACTATTATTTAAATATATAAACCTTAGCTGATCTATATACAAATCATAAAGAGCTTTATTAACTTCTACAATAATACTAGCTTTTCAAACTACTTATAATATCTATATCTCCTATGGAATTCGAATACCCTACAATCTTCTATCGTATTGTAATACAAAAGTACTCTTAATTTTAAACTTTATTCTCTTATTTATAATAAATGAAATAATAGACAACAATCTAATATTATAATATTTAGCCTTCCAAATCCAACCCTAATCCTTTTCTATATATAATAAAGCTAGGATAGGTTAACTGCTTTATAAGTATATCAACTGTTTACTCAATTCCTAATATCCACACAATATAAAGTCTTTTAACTTCTGCTATATCCTTTCGAATATAATACTATCGGATATCGATATGTTTAGCCTTATTATAGAATTTATTTTCTTACATTCAATCAACTTCATTTACATTATCGTAATACAAGATTAGAATAAATAATTTATCATTCAATCGTTTATTGAAATCTTTAATTAGCTTTTCTATCTATACAATCTTTTTAGCTTTTTTATTGATTATTATAATCTCTACTTCTATTATATAAAAGGAAATCGATTTCTATTTTGTTAATAATCAAATTATAACTCCTCTATATCCAATAAAAGCTATTCTTTATATTAACTTTCTATTTACTATAAATCCCTAAATAGAATCTATATATTCCTGATATTTATATGGAAGTATATTCAATCGATTTAAATAAACTGTACTAATTGAATATATATCAGCAAAGTATTAAAGCAAATGCTTTGCAAATATTAAGTGATTTTTCTTTAGTGCTTATATAATTCAAATTAATTGGCTTATAAGATATACTATATCAAATCGGATATAATTAAAAAGGTAGATAATATAATCAACGATTTGAAAATATACTATCTTATTATTATTGTAGAGAAATTTGTCTTTATATATATCTCGCACAATAGTACTAGATAATAAAGGAAAATCTTTTGTATTTATTGTATCGATACTGAATCTTTATAGAATCTTCTTTGTATAATTGGATTGGTGTATTTTGAGGAATCGAATTCATTGATTTCGTTCTATTTGGAATCCTAAAAATATTCTAGTTTCATTTAAATCCTTATATTTCCATTGACTTCCTGTAAAGGCTAATACAGTAATAAATCAATTAGTTATCTCTTAATATAAAACTTTTCATTATCCTTCTAAAACCTATAGAAACTCTACAATTTATATTTATATACACCCTACTATTAGTTCGATAAGGATATATAGGTTTCGGAGCTATAATATTCGAATACTTATTTAACCCTGAAACTTAAATCTATTTCTTAATTTTAATTCTATAAAATCTAAATACTTAGTATTATCGATATATAATCCTTTTTCACTAGAATATTTGTAATAAAGCTCTTTTTTTTGTATTTTGTATTTTGAGAAGTAATTGTTTATTTTCTGATTCGACTATATAATATAATAATTGTATCGATATCGAAATGTTAGTAGATTATATTTCGAAAACAAATTTTTAGTTTATCCTATAAAATTCCTGTATTAATATATATATTACAAATAATAAAAATATTCAATTATATGTTTTATTATTTTGTTAGTAGATTATTAATAGGTTTATAAGTTAGTATCTTTTTTGGAATAGAAAGTGGATTTTTTTCTAATAGTATTTTTAATCGAAATTGTTAAAATTGTTGTGCGGTCTATTAGTAGTCTTTTAGGTCTTATTATTCTGATTTGTTTTTGTTATTCTAAATATATTTTTATTATTAATATAGAAGATTATTATAATTTTGATAAGGGTCTTTATTCTTTTTGTATTTATTGTTATAGATAGTGGAAAGTATACTATTCGATATTTGATTATTTTATTTCTGATATAAATTTAATATATTGGATTATAGTTGTTTGGGAGTTAGCTTCTAACAAAAGCGAGCTGGAAGCTGATGTTATAGTAGTAGCGATATGATAGTCTAATTGTTATATAGTAGGTATAGAGTTTTATTTTTGTAAGGAGGTTAAATATAGTAGTATATATTTATTAAAGATATTGAATGAAATAAGTATTTTGTTGTTCAAAAAGGTTGATAGATTGGGTGAATTAATAAAACATTATATAGATTCCTATTGTTTTGTTGTTGGTAATTTTTAAAGATTTCTATTTTGTTTATAATATTTGGGTATATTACTACTAGGATAATACTTAATTGATACTTTATTTTATTTATTTAGTAATTCTTTATAAATCCTTTAAAAAGTATAGTAATCTTATATTTTATTATTGGTTTGATTATACAGAGATATTGGAATATTGATTTTTTTCAAAAATCTATTCTTTTTAAAATGAAATCTTAAATAGGTTTAAATTTGGATTTGAATATTAAGGATTTTGATAATCAATTTGGTTCTTCTATTAAATCTTGAAGATCAACTTTGAATAGCAATTATCTTTTTAAGAAATGCTATATAGATATTGGTGAATCGATATTTAATTATATTCCTATTAATATTCTTAAAAAAAGAAATAATAATAATAATAAAAACAATATTGCTCTTTTTAATTCACTAAATAAGGATCTAATAATCGATTCTAATAATAGTAATATATATTTATTTTGCTTTTTAAAGCTTTTTCTTTATTATAAATTTTATAAAATGATTTAATAATTTTGAGGTTAATAATTGTTTTAGGATCTCTTGTTGTTAAGTTTGTAGTATCTTTTATTCGATATCGAAAAACTAGAATTAAAATGGAATGTATTTAGTTTAACAAAAAAGCAATTTGGAAATTGTAGAAGCAATCTTAGGCTTTTAATTCTAATGAGGATATTAATAATATTAATTCCAATATTGAATTATTGAAATCTTATATTATAAAACAATATAAAGTAGAAGTGAAATAATTGGTAATTATATATAATATACTTATAAAGAAAGGTAATCAATCTTATTTGTATTAGGATTGGAAAAACTAAATAGAAATACAATACTTATAGTTTTATAATATTAGTAATATATATATAGATATTGAGTATTCTTTTATTGTTTTATAATTTTATATTTTTTCTTTTGGTTTTATATTAATAGTACTTTTTCTTTATTATATTCTTTTAAGATTATTTTTATATTTTTGAGATCTTATAAAGCTTTTTATATCTCTTATATTGGCTAATAGTTTTTTTATTGAATTAAATATTATATATCTTTATCTTTTATTTTATATACTATAATTTTTTCTACTTTATATTCTATATACTTATTAATTTCTTTAGGTAGTGGGGGGTCTATAGTTTTTGATTGCTTATATTATAGCTTTAGAAGTGAAATATAAAAAACGTTATAAATCTTATAAATCAAAAATAATTTAAGTTTGTATATTTAATTATTAATTTTTATATTGGTTATTATAAAAGGTTCTATAAATTGATCGGAGAATTTCTTTTTTGGATATAATTGTTTAATATATTTCGTATTTAGTATTACCTTGTTTCCGATATTGAATTACTAAGGCAACGCTTTCTTAGTGTTTTTGGTTTTTTGTTTTATAACTGTTTTCCAAAATTCTTTTAATTTCTTTTATTCTTTATTTAAACTTTCGATTTATTTATATACAATTAATACCCTCCCTTTTGAATCAGCGTTTTCATTAATATAATGAAATATTGATTGAAAACTATATATTACTTGAAACAGAGAAATTTTTATAAAACTATATTATATCGAATTATAAATGAACTTTACAAAGAGTAGTAATGATATCCAATTATTTTATTTATAATTTGTATAACAGTTAATATAATAAATTAAATTCTGATTCTAGTATTCTATTTGATTATCGGTTTGAAAATAGAATACTATCGAAAGTTTTCTTTTAATTTATAGGTAAAATAATAAGCTATTCCAAAACTTGCTTACGAATTGTAGACCTCTATTTGATATAATACTTTCTAGTGTATCGAAATCTTTAAAAATATTATATACTAATATATCTATTAGTTCTAGAAATGTAATTGTTTTAATTATAGTGTTACGGGAGCTGCCTCTAGGGTCACGTGGAAGTGTCTAGAGATCTCT
>JBBMOJ010000351.1:0-43624 GCA_038090695.1 Sclerotinia spermophila | reverse complement strand
GTCTATCCATCACATGACACTTGTCACGTGATCCGATGTTACCCGTCGTAACATTATCTTAGCATTTTGAGATTCTATAAGCCTAGTCATTCTTTTAATATATTAACAAATTAGTAATACAAAAGAATTATTACTTACTAGAGTTATATTAAAGATCTAATTTGCTTATCTTAGCTTTATCCCATCTGGAGGAGAGCTTTTGAGTATAAACAAATCTAGATCTTAATTAGTAGTTCTCATTATAGAATAGAAGATTGTTGGGAGGAGTTAAATAGTAATATATCAAATACTTTTCATAAGGAAAAAGGTACTAAACCAGCTCCTTTCCAACTAGCTTTAATATTAGAAGAATTCAATACCTTTTTTCTAATTTTCTAATAGAGTTCTACCCATTCAACTCTTTAGATTTGCTTTACACCAGTCCAAGAATATTGATCGACCTCAAAAGAATGATATCGTTTCATTAGCCTATATACCCCAATATCAAAAGACTAGAGTAAATAGGAATAATAAGGAGATAGTATAAGCAAATATATATCCTTCTCTATACAAAAAGCAATAAAATTACTTATAATATAATTTGAATAATTATCCATAATTAAAAGTCGAGGTCGGTTATCTAACACTTTCTTGGATTCTAATTCGAAAACTCTCTTTAGCTATTCTAATCTATGACTATTTAAGGTCCATCCGTTTATACTAATAGAGAACTACTAATCTTAAAGTATATCCTTTGGAATCTATATAATATTTGTATTTTGAACCTTGAAAATAATTATAGTTAGTAAAGCTTTTCCAGTTGCATTAATATATTCAAATGTAGTTATTTATTCTTATTTACTAGCTATAACTTTCCAATTCGATTTCTAAATAGAATCGATTATAATATAAGTACTTTAGATATTTCCAATTCCAAATCCGATTTTGTCTATATTATATATATCATCTAATTCATACTTTCGTTTAATGAGATATATACAAAATGTATTAAACCAAACCTGAATATTCTCTGGAGTTATTTCTTTAGCCCAATTAGACTTCAATTAATATGAATAATATGTTTTAAGTTCTGGATATCGTTTTTGGAATCTATAAATCCATTTATAGCCTATAAGTGGAATATCTATTAAGATAGGGTTTTAAGATAATGCGATTTGAATACATCGAAAACGAATTTCATTGGCCATTTCCTTCACCAATATAAGTATAGCAAGGAATCCAGTAACAATAAGTTATAAAATCCATTATACAAAAGTATTTTCTTTTATATTTGAAAGAATTTGAGCTATTTCGTAGGTTTGGGAATATGTTTTTTTCCTAGTCAATCTATCATTTAGAATAAACTTAGAAACTTCAAAATACTCTATAGCCTTTCTAATTGATTTAAATTCTTTCAATTGAAATACAATTATAGCCTTTTGAAGCTTTTCTTCAATTTGAACAGATGTAAAGGGTGATTGGGAATATATAATAAAAGTTATTAGGGTTTCAAATTGGTGATAGGCAAAAAGTGTCCGAGTTCCCTATAAGTTATGTTATAATAAAGAGATATCTCATTTAGCGATTTAAAGATAATTATAATTCTAATATATTTATATACTTTTGGATTTATATATAAAATCAATTGAAGTATATACAAAAGCAAAACGATTTATATAATTGGAAATCCCTATCACCTATACTTCAACAATATATTCAGAAAGATACTATAAATAAATTCCTTAATTTAAAAAACTTCGAAAACTTATAGTTTGTAAATATTATTTGTATTATTATTATACAAAATAGATAAAGCAATAAGAAAAAACTTATAATAATAAAAAAGAAAAAATAATGAAATCAGAGCTTTATAAGATTATTAAAAAGTAAGTTTTATAATAAAAAGGATCAGTTTATATTGAATCTAATATACTTTAAGAGTACTTAGATAAAATAAAGGTTTAATCCTTGGTTTTAAAATACAATAAAATCGAAGAGGATAAAGAAAACGATTAATATTTCCTATAATAGATTTATTACCTCTTTCGAATATTAAGAATATAAATATAAAATAATCAAATATAATACCAAGCCTAATAAAAACTCTACCAACCTTATTAAGAACTTTACTATTACAAACCAAATCCAATTATAATCTCGAAAGGAATAGTTCTAATATTAAAGATCTTTTAGATATCAAAAAGGAAAATAATATTAATAAAAAGCCTCTTGAAAATAAAATAAAATATATACAAAAGAAATATAATAATTTATATTTGAAAAGAGTAAATAGAAGTTGGAGAATACTATACTCTTGTTATTGTAGTTCTATTAAAGAAAGTTATAATATATTAGAGTATATTTTATCTAAAGTATTAAATCGAAATAATTAAAATAAAGATTCAATTCAAAAAGATAAAAAGATTCAAAAGAATACTCTTGCAATTGCAGATATAAAGAAAAAAAAGAATAATCGAATTGGAATACAAAAAAGGAATTAAACAAATACACAATATAGAAACTCACTTATAAAAGTATTACAATTCTAAAAATAAGAAGGAATTATATATAAGAATCTAGTTTCAGAACTTATAATATTATTTTTATATATTTTTTATATATAATTTTGCGATTTATATAAATTATTAGTTTATTAAATAAATACTTTCAATTTTTATATAAATTGTAATACAAAATATGATAACCAATTTGTATATAAATATATATTTCAAATATAATAACAAAAAAATGATTTTTGGATTTCAATAAAAAAAAAGGAATAATATATTCGAACTTAAACAATAAAGTCCTTTAAAAATAAAATATTCTCATTAAATACGAAAATAAGATTAATCAGATTAATACTATAAAAACGATTTTTTCAATATATTATAAAAATATTGAAAATTTTATTGTAGTAACGAAGCGATCGCTTCGTCAAGTACGGAATCTGCCACCACAGGGACATATCCTCCATCCCTTCCAACCTCGTGCAAAATCGAACTGGTTAGCAATTCATCTCGTAGAAATAACCTTATGGTATTATAATATCAATACATGAAATCGCTGGATATGCATGCAATAAATAGATAGGAGATATACTCAAGGTATCCGGGAGAACAAACAATAAGTTTGAGCAATTGCATATGCACTCAACTTCAAACACCGAACCCAGCAAATCTCCGCCGTAGCAAAAACCCACGAATGCACTCTTATACTGTTCAATCCCACAGCTATTGTACCTCAATTTCCCTTTCTTTCATGGGGCTAGAGCGAAGCGAAAAGTGCCTCCACGGCAGTGGCCCAGCGGAGCGTCATTACTTGAACAGAAAAGGGGTAGTTTAATGTATGGTTTTGTTGCTGATATATGGTATTAGTAGGTATGTATATGATTTAGCGGTTATAGAGATTATGGATACTCTTTACTAGTCTGCTGGTGCTTCTTTCGCGTCGTACATGTGGGTGTGCAAGGTGCTTGCAAACACCAAAAGCACGTGTTGAAATTTGTGTCAATGTAAAACTCGAGGTAGTAGAGAACGAGGGATCTTTAGCTGGAGGCCCTCGGATGGAAAGTCATCAGTCGATTCTAAGTCCAGATACTCAACCGCATGTCCTATCATTCAACAAACTTGACACTTCATTCCGGTTCCTGACCCTTCCATTTTTCCCTCATAGCCTCAACATCAAAACCACACAATTCCGCCCTCTTAACCACTTCTCGCGCCTTTCCCGTAACTGGCGCATCAATCATTTTATTATCCAACGTCCAAGCCCCTTTCCCCTTCTTCTCAGCCTTTTCATCCGCGATTATCACTCGTACACTCCACTCTACTTCTTTCTCTCCTGGGGCAAATGCTTTCTGGACAATCTCCACTTGGGAAGGATGTATGCATTGTTTCCCATTAAACCCTAGACCTTTTCCTTGGAGGGATTCTTCTTCTAAACGCGCTAGTCCCTCATCTCCCCGATATGAAGTACACACTAAATCGATGGTCGAGGGAATGTTAAATGCTCGTGCACATGTTGCTATGTGGCTTCTCGCATAGAGAAATTCGTCGAGACTGGGGGTTCGTGTGATACTTAGATCTAGAGAGAAATCCTCGGCAGCGAAGATTAGACCGTGCAGGTAGGGAGATGCTTGACAGATTGAAGAGAGATTTATGAGAGATTGTGCGGATTCTATCAGAGCGAGGATTTTAACGGGGTTGGAGGAGGAGGATGGAGTTGAGGGATGTCGTGAGGGGAGTGTGTGACGGAGAATGTCGTTTATGAAGTGTAGGTCGGAGGGCGAGTTTACTTTGGGTACTACGAGAGTGTCAAGGTGTTGACTTTTGAGGACTTGAGTGAGATCTTGTAGCGCCAGGCCTGACGATACGGAATTTATCCGTACAGCCAGTCTTTGATGATGGTGAAATCAGCATAGTAGTTTGACTTCTGGAGGACAAACGGATATGTCAAACACAAAATACAAAATACATACTCTCCTACATGTTTCGGCCTTTCACCCTTTAGAAAATCCACTATATTCCTCCTCGCCATCTCCTTATTCCCCAGCGTCACCGAGTCCTCTAAATCATACGCAATAGTATCGACTTTTAGTCCTCGGGATTTCTCTAAGAATTTGGGAGAGGATGATGGCACTTGTTTGTCGGTTAGCTGCCCTGAGGGAGCTTCCATATATGGTGTTCAGATGGATAGCATACCATAAAGGAGAGCCCTTCGAAGGACAGAAGCTGCTGCGTTCCGCGACATTGCTTTTTAATGCTAGGGGTCAATTGAAGATCGGAATAAGTTGAGGAGCTTCAAGTTTCCAAAAACTTTTGAGTGCTGATGGAACTTCAATTGATGTTGTGCTCTGGAAGCTTACCCCACAATATACTTACTACACTAGCCTCGTTCCCCTGCTACTAACAGAAATGCACCATACGGTACTTCAGCTATGCTATATATCTAATTCTGAATAGAAACAGTACCGAAAGATAAATCATCTTGAAAGAATTGAAACAAGTAATGATACTCATACATTAATGTAGAATTAGATATAGTATGTCATTCACTACGGTTCGAATGTGATCAGCCAATGCACAGGGACCACTAGCATTATGTAGCTAAAGCCTATCTATCTATATCAATAGACGCTAACACAATCAATATCTTATCCATATCAACCCGAGCTTCATCTTCCTTCACGTCCAAGTTGCTCTGCTCAAGTACAAATAAAATATTCACATACACAAAACACTGAGCCTATCAACTTCCAATCGTCAACCATGGCAACTCCAACTCCCAATCCGGACCCAATCCCATTATTTCGCCCGTCCAAAAAGCGCAAGATTTATAGACAGCGAAATCAAGATGATGATGAGATAAAAAACGAATCATCCGCAAATGCGCCCGCGCCAACGACAGCAGCTATACCTACACAACAAAGTTTAGATGAACTCATTGCTTCGAATTCTATTCCGATTAAAAAGGAAGAGGAAGAGGAAGAAGCCGGAATGGGAGAAACTCCCCTCAATATATCAGAAATTCTACGTCTGCGAAAACAGCGAAAGAAAATTGGAGGGGTGGAGTTTAGAGCCGAATCCAAAATTCGAGATGGGAATGATGATGAGGAAAATGGAGATGCGCTGGTGAAATATGAAGATAAGGATGCAGAGGAAGGACAAGCTGAAGGTGGACTTTCAATGCGACGATTTGCGCCACAGATGGGAGTGGTGGGGAGTGGTGTTGATAAACATATGTAAGTATATTTCTTGTTCTTCCCGAGAGAGATAGAGCTGGTTGAGTGCAAGTGCGGTGACTAATAGTATAGGATGGCATATATAGAATCGAAACTCGGACATACATCTCCCACCGTTAATTCTCCATTCACAAATTCCCCAGCAGGAGTTTCCAAAACCGAAACCCCTACAAATCAATCTAAAGAATCTCAAAGAGCACCTACTACCATGGGACAGATTCTCGAAATCGATCTGGGAGAAGAATCCAGAGCAAGAAATGCATATCGAACCGAAATGGCCCGCAGAAAAGCAGCAGGTGAAGCCATCGAACTCGAAGAATCCACACAACCACCCCCCAAGCCCCGTCTTGGCCGCGATGGTAAACCCTGGCGTGGACGCAAAAGAAGAGGAAGCGATGATATCCAACGCGATGCCCTCGTCGATGCTATTCTGCATGAAAATCGTCTCGAGATTTATGAATCCGTACCCGTGGGTAAGGAAACGAATCATGCGACAGGAGTAGCCAATGATGAATTGGTGGCAGAAACATTCCGCAAGGATTGGGAAGAAGCTAGTTCTCATGCGTCATTGCAGAGACAACAACAGATGTCTGAAAAGGCGGCCAAGGATAAGAAGAAAAGTGGTCAGGAGAAGACGGAGGAGGAATTGTATATGAAAGGGCCGAAGTTGGGTGGGAGTAGAAGCGCGAGAGCTGCGATGAGAGAAGCGATGTTGAAGGGGAAGGCAGTGAAGAGGTAGAGAGGGATGAATTGACTTAGAAATACTCGTAGATGGAATGAGCTTATCATTGGTTTGAGTAGTTGTTTTGCTGGGTGCGAAAGCGAAAGAATGGAAGAAGGAGAAGATGCACGTAAGATCATGAATCTGCAAGTGTATCTATATTGCTGTCAAACTTGCTCTTTTCATTTTCATCTCTATTAGCAATCTTTATCTCTCCACCCAGGCTGGGTTATTGATAATTACGGAAAATAATCATATTCATTCATACCCTTCCCTTCTCGAAAATAACACAGATGAGATGAATTTCTTACCCGATCGATCGATCAATCAATCAATCAATCATTCAGTCCTCGATACTCGAATAAGGAAGACCTCACAGCGCTCATCCATCTATCCTATCGATGTGCTTCTCAATTATAGATAGATAGATAGGTAATTCATTCATTCATTCATTCAGCTTATGATATATTCGCGTATTTAGGGAGGGCAGAGAGAGATACAGTGATGTGTTGATACTTTGATATGAAATGAAATGAAATTATGTAAGTCTTACAGTAAGGTTATTATAGTGAATGAGAGAGTGATATACGACATACCAATTCTTCACTTGACTTCACATTACTTTACATGACTAGGCGATTAAATAAATAAATAAATAAATTCTAAATTGAAGTTTTGAAATTAGTTAACGTATGTATAGATCTTTTAGTAAGTTTGTTGGATATGTGATGGGATGGGATGAGATCGATGGGATGAGATGAGATGAGATGAGATGAGATAGAATGAGTAGGATGAGATGAGATGAGTTGAGATAGAATGAGTATATATAAATCGTTGAGTATTCTCCAGGTATTCGATCTCAGCTACTTACTTACTATGCCGACTAAAATTAACTAAACTAAAAAAAGGTAGAAAAATAAAGTATATATATAAATAATTACAAAAATGAATTGAATACAAAAGAAGATAAAAACGCCGTGTATCCGTCCTAACATCATAGCCAAAGCATGGCTATGAGGAATCGTTGCTAATAGTCCAATCATGAATATAGATATATATCCCGGGTTCAATTCCATATCCAAGGTTTCATACCAATTCTCTTATCCGAGATATGTGTTAGTATATCGATCATGCTGTGTTTGAGTGCAGATCAAATTAACACATTTCCCCAATCTTCCTCGTCTCAATTTCCTCTGATCCCCCATCACCATTGCTTTCTCTCTCCCCATCAAACCTCTCAATCCTCAATCCCATCCCAAGAAGATCACCACCCTGCACCAACCTCACGGCTTCTCCACTCCCCAACACCAGAACCTCCGTGCCCGTCCCCCTCTTCTCATTAAACTTCTCACTCCTTGGCGACACCACCCTCTCCACTTCTTCCCTCTCCCACTTTCTACTCCTCAGACTCCAGGTCGCCATGCCCGTGCTCGTTTTATCGCCGTCGTGGGCGGAGATCCACGTTTTGGCACAGAGATTTTGCGCAATCGATACCCCGCCCGGGAACCCGGATATGATGTTTCCGCCCAGGTACCAGGGGTTGGAGATGCGGTCGAAGGGGTGGAGGAGCGAGGTTAGAGGGAGGGCAGCTTCGGAGATGAGATGCGAGGTGGCGTAGGGGGCGAGGGTGTTGTATGTACAGCCGTGCGGAGAGAAGATGACGGAGAGAGCGCGCTCGGTGCGGGGAGAGAGGGTGGAGGTGAAGGAGTGCGGAGAGGAGGGCGGAGTAGCGTATGCGGTTTCATCTGAATGAGAGAAGGTTGTTGAGTGGGTGGGTGGACGATATGTTATCCCAATTGCGTTGTGCAATCCGGTGAGATCGTTCTTTTGGGGGAGAAAAGCAATCGTCACTTCGCCTGCTACCCCGTTGTGAGATTGGGGAGGTACGGGGATTCGAAGGATATTGTCAGAGCGCGTACGCAGACGAGGATCTTCCCAGCGTTTGAGAGGGATGACTTTGGAGGGTGAGAAATATTTCCACCGTTTTATCGTCTTTGCGGCCCCGGGCTCGGCAAGGATTAATGTCTTGCTTCCATCTGGAGAGAGTTGTTTGAGGGTTTCTTCGTGGCAGTGGTCGGTTTTATCTTGACTGATGATTACCAGATCGGGTTCTGGGAGTTCGGTGAGAGATGATATGCATGAGGGTGAATTGAGATGAGATATCGAGAATTTGGGATGGAAGATCTTGGATGGGCCGGATAACCATGGATCGAGGAGGATAGTAAAGGAGCTTTCCTGTTGTCTTGGTCCGCCTGGAGATGGTGGAAAAGGAGAGATGGGCGAGAAGGTGAGGAGGAATGATGCATCGTTGTTTAGATGCTTAACTGTCAAGGACATCTTCAAATCGAGATATGAGAAAATCGAGAAAATCTGTAAGACTCATAGTATCCAACAAGTAAAAGCGTGGGTGAGGCCAATAGGAGAAAGGAAAACGACAAGGAGAGATGGGTTCAATCGGACTGTAGGAGATGTGAGAGTAGATGGGTAGTAAAGATTTTTCTGACATGGAAGCAAAGCTGTGAATCACAATGAATCAAGTTGATTTGGATGAGTGATTCCATATACTCGTCGAAACACGGGTACTGGATGACATATTTCAGAAAGTATAGAAAGAAGATCTGATGCGGGATGATGTGGATGTTGGTCAGTAGAAGCAAAGATTGAAAGCGGGCACACTGCTTTACTACATAACCTAGCAATTCATCCAAAGCCCCCTTTGTTAGATAAAAATGGAAAGGTTACGCGATTAGAGAAATTATTGTATGTACTTGGATCTATTGAACGCTTATTGTTTTGGGAGGCATAAAGGGAGGGGGGGATTTTGTATTGATTACAACTGAGTTGATCGTCGCGAAAACATATATGATAGATATAATATATATATATATGTTATTGTTCTTACATATCTTCCCTTTAATAAAACCTCATACTTCGTATATCTATCTATCTATCATCATACATTTCGTCGAGCTTTCGATATTATTCAATATCTCGAAAGTGGATTATGCAGAAGTACAACACGGTTATAATTGACCAATTTACCATACAAGCAGCCACATTTCTCTAAATGGCAATGATAAACCTGCTTTGGGGAGGTAGATCATTTTTGAAGCAGGATTTGACGAAGAAGCTTTTCAGCTTTTTGTGCTGAAAAGTGGCTCGCTCTTCTTTCCTTGTTTTCTATACAAGTAATTTGGATTGACGTTTAGTGTATTTGATTGGTGGGGAAAGAGATGAAAGATTGATTAAAGGAACGATATTACGCGAGCTTTGAATCTTTGCGTTGAATTAAGTACGTACAGACAGTATGTATTAGCTTCGATACCAATTCAGAATTTCTAGCCAATGTTAGATGTATCGACCCCATTGTGAGAAGGGGCATTATACAAATCGAGAAGAGCTTCAATTGTAGTATGTATTTATGTATTTATAGATTTTGATTTGATGCCCCCAAACCCCCATAGCTCGCTGCGCTCGATGATTTTTCACAGTATTGTAGAATGTTTCCTATCCGATTATTCGGCCTCCACGGCAGTGGCTCCCAGGGGGCCAGCGGAGCGTCATTTACTTCTGTTATCTTGTAGTTAGCACTACATTACATAGACCTTCCTATGTGTTATTTATTCCCCATTAAAATATGTCTCTCTCCTTTATCAATAGAAGAGATATCACATTAAGATACACTCTTTCCACACTATGAACTACAAAACAAACATCCAAGGATATTCCAACCATCAATATAAACTCAAACAGACTTTCTCGGACTCTCCGTTCAGAAACCTTCAAATAGACCTTCTCGAACTTCACCCCAACTTTACTAGCAATATGGAAAAATGAACCCAACGGTTTCGACGATTCATGAATCCAATCTGCAACTGTACTGTTGAAACGGCCGGCGACGAAGCTACACAAGAGTTGATACTCGTGCAATTCAAAGCTCCAACCCATGAGCACCTCAGAGAGCTATAAATTTAACCGACTCTTCTCCTTATTGACCTCGAATTGCTAAGGCAGCGTAGCTTCACAATTGACTCATGAACCTCCTCCCGATGAATCAAAAGGGGAAATGGTAGATGTTTGAAAGGTATTGGCAAAAATCTCCTTTGCCCCCAACTCTTAACCCTAACTTCTTCAAGTACAGTAGCCAGCGACCAATCAATGGAATTACACTACCAATACAAATACTTTGTTACCAAAGTATGCAAGCAGCTACGAATTCTTCGCATGTGAAAAATTCATCAAAGCATCAATTCCTTTTGTGTTACCTTCGGCGAATTGTCCTTCTGGAAGGGAGCTTGTTAAGCATATTAAGCATATTCAGGTGGTACTCGCATACTCAATGCACATTCGAGTCAAATTGTGGTAAGCTTATGTGTGTGTGCTATGTATGTATGTACTGTACTCAGGGTTCTCCAGTTTCCCAGAGTTGCTTTGATAGCTTCCAAAGGGGAATAGAACAATGCAACAATTGATAAGAGATAAAAAATTAAAAATAAAAGCTCTTATCGAACTTTCCAATTTGTCAAATGGGATGGCATTTCTTACATTCAATATACTGTGTATAAAAGTAGAAACCCGTGTTTGCCCTTCAGACCTCCATTCGGAAGGACTAATCTAACCAAATCTTTTTTTCGGCAGATCAGCAGATCAAGTCACTTTGTATCCTCGACTTCTTACTTGTCAATTGCTTTCTCGGTATTGGTCTGGAGAGACAATCATGCTCCATGCCAGAGCACACAAGTTGAGTCTGATTGGATGGAGGCAAGGTGCGGCGGTTCTTATTTGGAAAGCTCCTCTCCACCGATAGTAGAAATTATGATTATTCAACGTATTGCATTGGTCGCATGAACATCGTGCCCAACGAGGTACTTGCGTATGTGACCTGACTAGCAATAGAAGGGTAGCTTTTTCAAGGTCGGATATTTGGCCTTTTGCCTGCTTTTGCCGCTGATATACGAGTGGTATGAAATATTATTACACTTTGAGACTATGACCAACATGGGAATGTTTTCTAATTAGAGAGAGCTTGTTCGTTCAGATATTGCCTTCATTTTCTCTGATTCTTCAAATCAAGATATGAAGGTATGTATAGCAGTTATGACTGTAGTATTCGAGTACATACATAGTCGAATAGGATTAGATAGTCGAGGCGCTGCTTGAAAGAGAAGACTGGAGACAAGGAGATCAAGGAGACAAGCAATAGAAGCTTGGTTTGTAGCAATCAATATTACCTAGTATACCTTAGTATACCTACCTCTCCATGTTAAAAGCTCTCTCTCTCTCTCTCTCTCCACCGATGCTTCTCCAAAGCTCCCGAGATATCCCGTTTCATTGGTTCTTATAGCTAACTAGGTAATATTACATATAAAGATACCTATTATGCACAAGCATTGATAGAAAAGATAGAAAAGATAGAAAGAAAAAAAAGAGAGGAAAAAAAAATAAAAAGCTCTTATCCGAAGCTCTTTTCTTGACTCTTACCCCCCACCCCTCGCCCACTAGTAAAAAAGAGCTTCCTTCTAAGTTCTAAGATCTAAGATCTAAGTTCCAAGTTCCAAGTTCTAACTGCTGCCCTTCAAATCCACCTAACGAGAGAAAAAGACCCCTCACTCAAAAGATTCCTTCAGTGCCACTCACATACACACACACACACACCATTCTTTCTCAAACATCAATTGTAAGAAATCACCTGGAAAACATAGCTTTGAGCTTCAATTTGGTTGTATCTTTGTTCCCTTGAAAGAATCATAATATCAAAATTGCCAACAGGAAAGAGAGAAAAAGAAATTAAACCCTCACATATTGTTTTTATTAAACAATTATGCGAAGTTTTGCTATCAAGATTATACCTTTTTAGAGATTCCCGCTTTCCCCCTCCCTTCAGATACGAAACAACTGTGCGACGATACTGCACACCTATCTATCTACCTATCTTATCTACATACATACATACATACATACATACCTACCTACCTACCTACCTACCTACCGACCTACCGACCTACCAACCTACCTAACCTACCCATTAACCATTATCATTACCATCCTTTCTCGACTTTCTCCTGGTAATGATCGAGTCTACATTGACGATGCCTCCTCGTTCTTCGTTGACATCGTCCTTTTCCGTTTCAGATGCAAATAATGAAGTTGTTTGTCCATTGAGAAATCAAGATGGCTCCAGTTGTCGCAAACGTTGCCTCGGCGTGAGTGCCTCTACTCTGCTGTATCTGCTGTACCCCTTTGGAAGTTATTTTCCTTTTGTACGGTTCAATCCGTGGTAACAAGCGAGTGGGATGGACAGGAAAAACGATATCGATCCATGCAAGAGCACATTAGAAGAGCTCATCCAGAACATTATATTTCAAAGCTTCCTGCGACCGAAGAAAGCTTTCAACTTATGATCAATACCCCGCCCTCTGAGCGACCACAACCACCACCACCACCACCACCAACAACAACATCAACAACAACAACCAACTCGGCTCCAACTTCAACTTCAAATAGTCTGTAGAAATTAATTGTCAATCCGGGTTTTGCATTTTGACTGATATTATTGTGTATCCAGGTTTCACACACGAAAGACCGAGTTATTATGGCGAACATTCAAATCCTTCGAGTACCCCCAATACTCCTAGAATCTTGGACGATAGTTCAATGCTTCCAGCCGCTAGCGCTGCAGCAACTTTGGCACAGCTACACAATCATAAAGTGGATAATGAATGGGAATCCGAAGTGGTGGGTTCATTTTCTAGCTTGATTTTCAAAAAAAATCGAATACTAAAATGTTGATTGGTTTTAGGATTGGATGTCAGATAACGAAGCGCATAAACAAGCAATGCGAGCTTCCATAGAACTTCCTCCGATTCATTCCAACAAACTCGAACCAACTAGCGATCCATTCTCACATTACAATGTTCATCGTCGCAGAGATCTTCTCCCTTCTATATTATCACCCCCAGGACGATCGTCTACTCTCCCTCCCCTTCAAAGAAATCCAAGCACAGGTCGTCCTCGAAAACAATCAGTGTCAAAGCGTGCTCGAGAGCCACAGCATAGGAGGCAAAAATCTCGTGGGGAACATACTCATCTGCGACGCTTGAGCCATGATCGTAAAGCTCAATCTGCTGAACCTTCGAGTGCATTTTATGGAAAACGATGGGAAGATTTGATTGATGCTGCAACTTCAGCTACAGAAGATGCAGATGATGATAGAACACCGGTTTGTCCCTTGTGCAAATGCAAACGCCCTACTTACATGCTAACGGAAATGCAGATTCCTCCATCTCCGGTTTCAGTGAATCGTGCTTCGATGCCCCCATTTTCCGCATCACACTTTCAAGGATATCAGGCGTCACCATTGCAACAAGCACTCACTCCACCATCTTATCAAGCTGAAGCACCAGAACCTTATCCATCAGTAGAAAGTGGCGGAAGTGGTGATCGTTTCAATATTGGGTCACAGGGGCTCTCAGATTCATCGCCCAGCTTTTCTGCAATAAATATACAAATTTACTGTGCTGCTTGTCAAAACGTTTCTTTCCTGAAAGAATCTTACGCATGTACAGAATGCATATGTGGTATATGCCAGCCATGTGTTGAGGTTCTCATGGCGGAGCAGGGAGCACGTAGAAAATGTCCAAGATGCGCGACCATTGGAGGACGATTCAAACCTTTTCAATTGGATATTCGTTAAGTTATTGATTTGACGAAATTTTTGGGTCTAAACGAATTGGTAAGAAAGGAGTTAGTCATTACGGATCATCATAGACTGGATTGGAATTCTTGGAAGAGGGTATAGGCGTTTTGATTATTCCCAGGGTATCGAGGGTTACAAGACCACTCTTATTATGACTTTTGGGTATAGGTCGCATTGCGAAGTTGTCTTTTTGGCTATTCGTACAAACATGTTTGATTTTGAGGCTTGCATTGTTGGGCTGATGTTTATAGTCGTATTCAAAGAAAGATTTTCTTATTCAATATCTTGAAAAGCCATTGGAGGTCTGGCATCAATCACTTCAGTCGTTGACATAACTGGTGAGTCTTGACCAGCTACTGGTGATTTCCATCAATACTTCCTTTCTTCATAACCTCTTAAGCTTATGGGGAAGTTTAAAACAACGGTGGACATCACCAATATACACAATTGGTAAGCTCTATACGATGGTGGTGGCTCATGTCAGATACTATCTTCTCAGCAAGTTTCGGGGTATTTTGATGAGACTAGCAGATTATTTTTACGGGTGAAATTATCAGATGTTCAACGCAGCATATGTAAAGATTGACATTGAGTTTACTTTACGAGTATAATCCGAGCCAAAGAAAGCTCGAATAGGACCCCAAATATTGAAAATCGAGTATGGGCTGAAGCTCAGCGATATCGTTGAAGAAATGGTGTAGAAATGGTGTCTACATTTGGTGATAGTCTCCGGCAAGGCTGTTCAAGACAGAGAGCTAAACTCAATTATTGACCAATCAAAGTTGACAAAAATGGAAAAGCTGTACGACACTGATGCACGGGACAAATATCTGAGATCGTCATTGGTAGCTGACGTGAGGCATTCCCGCGTCTATGTAGAGAGGTGGGTAAATCCAGAGGATAGCTGACCTACTTGCTCGGTTCTGACCTGATCTGATGTGAGTTTTGGGGAGTTAGCAGTGTCGTTTTCATCAACAGCGCAAAATGCTTGAGGGACGAGGGAGGGGTTACTTGAAGGTTATTTATAAAGATTGATTTTCCCTCTATTTTGTTCCGGAGATTGTTTTCCTCAATCGTTTTCTTCATTCTTGTAAAACCAGAATCTTCCTTGTTCTCCCGTGAGAAACTTTCTTCATATATATACTTGGCGCTTAAGTCTGCAATTCGACTACCCCCACCGGCTCTTCACAATCACCAATCTCGCATATCTCGCATCTACCCCCTGCATATCATAGGTTCAGAGAAGATTGAGGTTACCCTCACGAGTTACAATGGTCTCCCATCATTTTGAAAGTCTTCCCGTCCCTCCCCTAGAAAACCTCAATACAGAATACATACTCCAAGAAATCATCGATCACATTGGAAAACTCGCCGATGATTTCCCACACATCAAACTCAATTTATTTCGCCAACAACTCTGGGATATTAGAAATAGGAATGTGGAGCCAAAAACACATTTGAGAGGTTTACTAAGAGTATTGGAAAATACAGATACATTTAAACATGCATTTGAGGAACTAGAACCGGGTTTGCAAGCGCAGATTCGAGTGTTTATGGATGATGAAAAGGATGTCAAGGAGGAGGAAATTATGGAGATGGGGAATCTTAAAGGGGATTTTCACATTCCGCCGTCTCCGGCTGTGAAACATCATTTTAAGGAAATGGTTAAGGAGACGGTGAGGGAAGAGGCTCCTGAGAAGAAAATGAAATTGGTGCAGCGGAAAGTGATGAAGAAGATCCAAGAAGCGAAAGAGGAGATTGAAAGAGAGATTGTGGAGGAGCTTGGGGGGCATATCGAGATGATTCAGAAGGTTGAGGATCACGTCAGGGAATTTTGGGGGAGACATGGTCATTTGGGGACGTTGCTGAAGAGTAGCAATGTTGCTTCTGTGACTTCGAAGCCGGATGCTTCGATGCTTGGGAGTGGGACGTCGCCGAGGATCTGGGAAGATGCGAAAGGAACGAGGATTATGGAAGTCCATGAAAATGCGCCGTTTTATAATTGGGGTAATAGCGTGAAGAATACTCCGCTCTATACTTTCGTTCCTACGACGGTGCTTGGGCTGTCGAATCTGGTCAAGTGGGCGAAGGTCGAGGGTTATAGAGTTAGATGTAGCGGTTATAGACATTCGTGGAGTAATACATTCTCGCAGGATAAACAGATTTTGGTTAGTATGCTGAATTTGGAGAGTGTAGAGAAAATCCCGGATGTCATGAGTATTGCGAAGGAGAAAGGAGATGTGGATTTGAATGGGGATGGAGTGGTAGATGTTAATGAGTTGAAGACGATTGAGTTGGCGCCGAAGATTGAGGGATTGAGTCTGACCAGGGAAGAAGAGGGGAAAATGCTTTGTAGAGTTGGAGCAGCGGTTACGAATGAACAGTTTAGGAGGTGGGCGGTGGGTCATAGGAAATGGGCGTTGCCGGTGGATGTTATTCTTGTGGAGTATGTTTGCATTCTTCTCTTTCCATTTCCATTCGACTTCTCGTCTTCATTCATATTCTCGAAGGGTAAATATATACTAATAAAAACAGAGTCACAGCAGGCGGTGTCAATGGTCCCATCTGTCACGGCGCTGGTCGTCGCCATCAAACCATATCCGACTACGTCCGCGCCATCGAATACATCGACGCAAATGGGATCCACCGGACCATAACCAAACCTGCTCATCTCCGCGCCGCAGCCGGTTGTTTCGGTCTTCTCGGTATCGTCACCCACATCACACTTCTCCTCTCCCCCATGACCTACGCCATTCTCCGACCGACCAAACCCGACATCGCACTCGCGATCCCCCCCCTCTCCCCCACCGACATCCCCATCGCTCTCCGCAAATCCTGGACCCCAGCGCAATACGCAGACGCGCTCAGAGAGTTTGAAGATCGCGCCAATAATGATTATTATAGCGAGTGGTTTTGGTTCACGAGGAGTCAGCAGGCGTGGGTCAATACGTGGAATGATACGACGGATGAGGAGGGCGTCGTCGAGTATCCGAGCCCGTTTGATACTTTTGTGCAGTGGGTTCAGGGGTGGGCCGGGAGTGTGTTGACGAGGAGTGAGGTTTTTGGTTTGCTGCCGGGGAGGTGGCAGGCTTGTATTTTGAGTACTTTTGGGAGTGAGTTTTACTTTTTTGGGTTTTCTTCTTTGCTTTTTGTTTTTTGACGTCGAGGTTTGGGTATGAAGTGAGAGTTTCAGGAGTTGAGAAAGTAGAGGAAGGAGATGGATATTTCGAGAAAGCATTTTCTAACTCGCAACAATAGTGGTCGCACTTCCCCCCTTCGAATTCAACGATTTCGAACAAAAGAAAACAGTCGAATACAAAACCGCCCTTCCCAACGCACTCCATTTCCGCCGCGGCGTAAGTTTCTCCTCCTCCCTTAAATCCTTCTCTCTCCCTCCCGGACTAACATCCCTTCCCCCCCAGATACAAAACATGCGAGTCCGCGACCTCGAATTCCAAATCCCCATCCCATGCCATCCCAACGGCACCGCCGATTACACCATCGTGCGCCGCGCCTGGTGGGACATCATCCAGCTCTGCTACCGCGATTCCGAGACGCCGATGCGACTCACGCTCGAGCTGCGCATCATGGGAGACTCGAATCTGATTATGGCGCCGCAGAAGGGAAATTCCTGGGGCACGGCGAGTATTGAGATTCTGACGGTGCCGGATGCGGTAAGGGATGAGGAGTGGCTGCCGTTTTGTCAGGAGGTGGTGGATTTGTGGGCGGGGTATAGCGGGGTGATGCGCGTGGGGGGCGAGGAGGTACGGCTTAATGTGCGGCCGCATTGGGCGAAGGAGTGGGAGGGGGTGAGGATTAGAGGACGCGAGGCGAGGGGGTATTTGAGGGAGGTGGGGTATAAGGAGGAGTTGGGGGAGTTTAGGATGGTGTTGGGGGAGATTGGGAGGGAACAGGGGTGGGGGTTGGCGGATTTGAAGGGCAGGTTTAGTAATGAGTTGTGGGATTATTTGGTTTTTGATGGGGTGGGAGTTGGGAAGGGGGAGGTGAAGATGCAGGAAATCAAAGTAAACGAGGTAAATACTTCTACGATGAAGCTTACCGAGGCCAACCCCCTCGAGATCCACGGATCAAAAGCAACCGGGGCATTGCTAGATTCTCTCGCTCTTGAGAGAAAGGAAAAAGGAACAGGGAACCCAAATTGACAAGGTGAACGTAATTCTTAAGGGAGTAGAGGAAGTACAAAGTAGTAGCACTAGCACTAGCACTAGTGCGCCCGTGAAAGCGATGGGGATGGGGGATTGAACCTCCTACTTCCACTCATTCATGAGGTATTTTTTCTGTTAAATTTGAATTGGGATAATAGATATTTTCTTCTTGAGGGGAAAGGGGTACATCTTGTGTTTGGGATATAGGGGATGGGATGGGATGGGATGGGGAAGACAAGTTGTTATGTTATGTTATATTATGCCATGTCAGGTGCTAGGTGCTAGGTCTTGATTACTACTTTTGTTATTATATCTTGTTTTCGGTTGATATTCGATATTCGATATTCTAATAGATATCTCGAGAATCTAGAGTCTAGAATCTAGAGTCCGAATAGATGAATAAATGAATGGATATATATTAATTAGATATTTACTTATTTAGAGCTTATTAAGGAGTATAGATTTTTGGAGTTTTGCGGGTTTCTGCTGATTTATTGGGGTTTGATGTACAACGTATACAAAAAGATGAAAAACGACAAATAAGTGGATATGAAAAAATGAGTATTGATATGTGTTATATTTTATATAGCTTTTATATAAATTACAAATACTAGTGTCTTATTATTATTATGTCTAATAAATTTCTAGTACCTTGTTATCACTCTCTATATTGAATATTAAACTAGAAAAGCCGTAATTGGAAAAAGGAAAGAAGAAGAAATAAATGCTTTCTTATAAGATGTTAGACTTAGATGTACAAAATGGTTTTAATAGAATTCGAGTTTAGAATGAAAGGACATAGAGGGATAAGAGGAAGGGGGATGACGATTACTTTCTTCTTCTCCTTCTTCTTCTTCTCCTTCTTCTTCTTCTCCTTCTTCTTCTTCTCCTTCTTCTTCTTATCCTTCTTCTTCTTCTCCTTTTCTTCTCTTTCTCCTTCTCCTTCTTCTTCTCCTTCTTCTTCTCCTTCTTCTTCTCCTTCTTCTTCTCCTTCTTCTAGACTTAGACTTAGACTTAGGCATAGAGAGTATACTCTGAGTCCTCGATTTCACTATGTGTAAAGCTCCAAGTGTATTAATTCTGACAAAAAAGGATATAGCGTGGGAGAGGTTTAGGTTGAAGACCTATAGACATTAAACATGTAAATCTATCAATGAAAGTAAAGAGCAATTGAAAAACATAACAGTATCTAAAGAGATTTAATTTGACCCAAGTATAATGAAGGAGGATGTTGGTATCACCATTGAGATGATGAAGCCAATTAGTTATATGCTTCGGTAGTTTCGTGTAATATTTATTGTGTTTCGCTTAAGCAGCTAACTAATAATAAGAAACTATGAACCTATATAAAGTAGTTTCTATCGCACACTAATGCATTCACTAGGTCAGTCGCATTATTGCTATCCCGACAGGAGGGCTTTGGGAATGAGATATACATGAAAACCAGCAGTGACGTTAACGAGTACCATTTTCCGGATTCAATCGCTCCTTCTGTGTGGTGTGATACAATATGTATTCCTTCTCTTGTTCCAAATATCTCGTCAATCACAATTCCACCTTTTCAATTTCCCCTCCATCATTGGCACCCGGAACAACATCCCCGCTGTTCCCCATTATCAACTTCTCTCTCTTCATAAACAACGATAGCACAACTGCAAACACTGCTCCTGCAATTCCTACAATATACACATCATCAATTGTCTTCACAATTGCCCCCAGAACATTTTTTCGCTCCATCGGTGTCAGATTCTCAAGGAACACTGCGTCAGTCCCCGCGATGGCCGCTTGTACTTGCTTTATCGAAATGCTGGGCAAGATCTTCTCGATTCTCACTGTTGCTTTATTAAGGAAAATGCAATTCGCGATGGCCAATGAGAAGGTAATGCTAGATATTTGTCCACAGCTGATGAAAGCGGTGACCAATGGTACCAGATGGGGCTCGACTCTAGCTTGAGCGACCGAGATAGGAGCTTGGATGAACAAGCCCGTACCGAAGGCCAGAATGACAGAGTAGCCGTATATGAGAGATGCACTAGAGTCCAGGTGCGTGTGATAACACAGGACGCCGCCGATCGTGGCAAGTATATCCCCGACGAGAAACCAGAGCATGTAGATGAATTTCGGTAGTAACGCTCCGTTCAGCATAGCGGCTACAATAGCAACGCACATGAATGGTGGCAGACGGACACCAGATTCTAAAGCGCTGTCTCGGTGCACGAATTGGAAGAATAGGGGGATAAAGTAGATAGGAATGTAAAGGCAAGGAATTACCGTCGAAACTTGGAGGAAGAGAATAGTAATTTCGGAGGAGCGAAGAAATTGAATCGGAAATAGTCGATCCTGTTCGGTGGTCGTGAAGCAAAAGATTTGTTGAACCGCAAACAAAATTGTGAGCACGCCGCCGCAGACAAATAACCCGATGATCTGACTACTGGACCAGGCGTAAACAGCCCCACCAAAGGATGTCACCATGCAATGCGGATGTATCTATCCGATTATAGGGCTACAGAAACGCTTCAATTTGTCCTGTTCTGAATTACGGAATTGCAGGGGCACTTATCCACCCAAGTCAAAGGTAGTATCCGGAACCGTTGAGCCGCTGCAAAACACAGCTTCATTATCACCATGTAACTTCATGATTCTAGCCTTAGCAAATGTAGTTTTCCTTCTTAGCCGAACATCCGTATCGTAGTCCACTGAGGACACAGGACCAGTGGTCGCAACGGGTGGGTTTCGTATAAATATTCGAATACCTATCCCCAAGCCACTATTAACGGGGGACCAATCAGAGGCCCCAATACCCGTCCGTTGAAAATAGCTAAAATCCCTGTTAATATCTATGGGTAACTACAGATACCCGTTACACAAATATATTTGCAATTTATATATATTTTCTATATAAAAATCAAACAAAATGGTTTTATTTTTAATATATATATCGGATTTTATAAATTGATATATTTTGAGGCTGAAATATGATAATAATCCTTATTCTAAATAGAAAAGATTAACGGATTATATAAAGGGTGAAAATCCCTGTTATATATATGCTTTGGCCATCTAACCCACGAAAATAAAGCTCTAATACCTATAGCCAGCTATTGATTAGCGGGGATAGCTTTTTCTATCCCTGTAGCCACCTGTAACCGCGGGTACCCGTAGCGAGCCGTACTACCCAAGCCACCCGTTGCGACCACTGCACAGGACACCACAAGCCGAGTAATTTTCCCCCTCATTTGTCTTTCAATTTGTTCTCGATCTAATCACAACAGCCTCTATGTAAACGGATCATTATTTTATAGAACTTGGTCTTGTTAATTCAGAAAACCAAATCGTCACATGACTTGTGATTCTAAGAGGCTGGGAACTGTATCATTATTGTACATAGTATCCTGCAACATTTTTGTTTGGGGAGTCACTTATACTTTGGATGCAAAAGATTTGGGTGTATAATATGTGTTTCGATAGATGTTACATACAGCCAACATAAAGAACCATAGTGTCGGTAAATGCTCTTTTACCACCACTCCCAGACGTTCAAAAGAGATGGAGTGCCGTTTGCTAGACAACAAATCAACGACTAGTAGTCATCCCGTTTCTTTTTTCAAGAACCAGTCGTCATGTATCCAAAATAGTCCTTGATTAATGAAATATATGGTGAATCATTTGCACACAATTTGAAAAGTTCCAGCTTTTGATCTCATGATTGGGCTCGATGTACTTGTAGCACGCATCGTGCTTCTGAGCCCACTCTTCAAGCCGACTCCAGTCTCCACGCTTACGAATCTAACCATGCCTGTAAGTGTTATATCTTCAGAAAGACAGTTCCTTGTAGATACCTTCTCAGCGAAAGGGAGCGCAAGCATACTAATTTGCGATTGATACAGGTGGACTACCTCTGAGTATTATGCAATATCGCTACAAGGACATTGGAAATATCTTAATAAACTGGTGGTGAGATAGATTGATGCAAAGGGAGTTGAAGCATATCTCGAGGGAACAAAAAGTGCGACAAGGTTGTATGAAAAGTATGGGTGTGTGACCTTGTACCAAGTGAACTTCCACTTTTCCAGAGCCAACCCGAGTCATGAATGGAAAGATATGGTTCGCGAATTGGAGTCGGAGTCAATCAACATCATGTGGCGCCCACGTTTCGGTATATACAAGCCAGGAGAGACTATCATTCCATGGGAAGGTAGAGCAAGACCTGTCAAGCTCTAAGGAAAAGCTTTAGATTGCGGAGTAAACTTCTCGAGAAACATTACAACGCTAGGTTCAGAGAAACGCATGAGTATATTATTATGAAGAAGATGATCTTAGGTTATTTTTTAATGTATGGAGTTGTAACCAAGAATTCATATGCTAAATATATCATATGAGATTCTTCCCATCAAAATAAGTATAATTCATTGCATCAAGATCGATATTTTTGAAATTTCGTACCTGTCCGGCGTTAGTCCATGAGCCATATCCCTTCTATAAGAATGGTATTCCCTTGCTCCATATAGGTCGAGGAATCAACTACTCTCTACTCATTGCGTTTTAATATTCAACATTCAAAAGTCCAGAAGCACTAACTCTGAAAAAGCCACACGCACTGCTGACTTGAATGTTGCTCAATGCAGAATCCAAAAGCCACAAGTAAAATCGAGACTCACATTGATGCCCACCATATCTTTTCTAGTATCAGTTTCCCCAAACGCCTCTGGTCGGCACAGATCAATCATAATACTACTTCCGCAAGCTTTGCAGAACCTATGATCTGCAATTTTATGTCCCCACTTGTAGGAACCCATATTCTCCTCTGAATCTGGTACTTGGTTAGATATATTCTAGAACGTCTAAATTTTAAGAATGGGGGACTCAATCTTACCACCCAAGAACTTAACATCTTGCCTCATAGGATAAACTAATAGATACCCGTTATGAGTACAGATCGAACAAGTACACGAATTAACGGTATATTTAGGAAATGGCCATTTGAGTGTTACAGTGAACTGGTTTGGTGTCAGTGGCTCATCTCGTACAAGTTCCACCAAAGTCGGTGTAGTATGTATTCTTGGAACGAGAAAGTACTAACAGTAACAGCACCACAATGGCAACCCCCCTCGTGCGTAGTCCGTTCCTCAGCAGACGTCTACTCGACTCGCGTGAAGATTTCTGGTGAGAAGGGTACATATGTACGGGTCACAATTTTGGGCTCTGCCTGGGAAAACATTATGCTGTATAATGATTGAACTTGCAAGTATCAAAATAGACCCTATATAAGGACACTCAAAATGGGCAAGGAGATATGTAAAGAGTCTTAGAGCGAACCGTTAACAGAGAGCTGACAAATTAAAGAGGGGAGTGGAGAATATATATCGCAGCGTTTTCAGCCATGCGTGCCACGGATTTGTGAAGTGGGGAATTGGTAAGAGATTCGCGTTTCGGATGCCTCTTTTGCCTCTTTTGCCCGAGTGATTATCTTTCTTTCAACTCATCTATACGTAAAATCGGCACTGTCGTTGTGTTATACTCGGAAGTTGTGGGTTGTACAGTACAGTACAAGCTGGGAATCTTTCGAGGTTGTCTTTATCTCAATTTGAGCCTTGAATGACCCTTTGTTTTCCGGTGACGCTTGACTTCAAGCTCACCCATGATTGTTATTAAACAATGCTAATAAGTATTTATCAAAATGAAGTCTTAATATTGACAGCAATGGACAGTACAGAATGGATATGTTAATATCTTTAAATATAAACCAGGAATGATGATGGCAATTGATGGATGAAAATAGTTTTGACAGACACAACATATATAATCTTATCCTCTAAGCCTATTGAGGCTTGATATACCGATCCACCAATTAGGAAAGGATCTACTAAGAGAAGTCACCAACATCAAATTATTCATTCAACACTTCATTCTTCTATCAAAATCTCAACTTCATTGCAAACACATCTAGTAGGACCAATAGTCCCAATTGTATAGGATGAAATACTGTAATAAGACATCTTTCAATAATGAAATTACCGAGCACAATAATTCCAAGCATTCTCAAATATAAAGATTCAAAGCTTAATCAAACCACACCAAAGTCTGGACTGGACTACTGGACGTACCGAATGGGATGAAATATCTCTGGAAACCCTCCACCTTAGCACTCCCTTATATCTTTATAATATATTTCTCCGCAGTGAACCTAAGCCATCCTTTCCTCCGCAACCCAGTAAGGTCTATATACAATATAAATCCTATACCGGAAGCTCTAAGATTGACCCCCCTAGCAAACAAATACAATATAAACTCCCTTCACCAACTAATTAGATTGAAATTTCAAGCTCTCTATCCCATCAAACTACTCTTAATTATCTATCTATACAATACAATACAATACAATACAATATCAAACACACAGTTACTCCAGATATCATTTCAACCTCGACATACTACTTATTATAAGAAAAAAGAAAACCTACAAACTCGATACACGAATAGGCCTCTCGACCTTGTATTATATCGAGATACTTATTTATTTGCAATAAGCAGTCGAGTCGACTCTTTACTCAAGGTCTTTATATACGATATCTGAAGTTCCAGAGCCACTCCAACGAGGTATATCTTACGACACTGCCGACTCATGTGCTATCGAGTAGCTATGGGGGAATAACTGCTGCAGATTCTTTCGCGAGATTGAAAGCAAAAGCGATGGATACCCACTAGCGAGACACTCCAGCATCACATGACCCCTATATTCATCCATCAAACAAGCACACGAGCACAAAATAACAAGACACTCAAGCCAACCCATTCATTAATCTACGCACTCATTCATTCATATATCCACTCCCAGGTATCTATCTACCCCCATCTACCTCTCTTCTGACCATCTCAACCAAGAGCTCAACATCCCTTCTGAATGCTATCTACTATCTACTACCTCTCTATCATCTCCGCCTTCCCCGATCGTCCCACTTCCTCTGGTAATTCGTATCGTAGTCTATGTATACCGTAACACAACCCTCCTACCCATATTATGCTCACGCCTCTTAATTTCTCATACAGACATATCTCCTTTCTTATGCATGCGCGCGATAAAAAAAACCAGATAATGAATCAAATCCTCCCCAAATCTAGCTCGCATAAACTTACTCTCATATTACGTCTTATGCCTCATCAATCCATATTAAACGGCTCAGAACGCCACTCCAGTCTAAAAACCCACTGAATGCATATGATATGATGGCACAAATAGAACCACCCTCGAGCAGTAATCTTGATCATCCCGTTGCAAACATTCCAGTCCATCCTTGCATAGCATGTACGACCAACGAATTGCCCAGTCATCTCAAACAAGCATTTCATCCTCATCATCTTTCTCCGCCCCTTTCATCGCCAAATCGAGGAACGTACCCGATTTCTTCCTATCCGGTAATTTTTTCACCGTCCCCTTGCTCTTCACATCATCCTTGGGCATAGATTCATGACCTTCAGCAACCGGAGCCGCTTCTTCATCCGTGATAGTAACACCTTCTAACAACATCTTTTCCACGGCTTTCTCGCCCGCTTCTTCCCCTTCTTCACCTGCCACTCTTCCATCCAACATTAACTTGCTTCTACCCATCTTCCAAATGGCTTCTTCGATTGTACCACGAGTGACTAATCTGACGACTTCCACATCGCGAGTCTGTCCCACACGATGAGCACGATTCTCTGCTTGCACATCATCTTGAGGATTGAAACTACCATCAAAGATAATGACTTTGTTGGCATACATCAAGTTGATACCTGTCCCACCTGCTTTAGTCGTCAAGAGGAAAGCCGTAATATCAGTATCATCCCTAAATCTTTCAATCAAAGATTGACGTTCGTCGATCTTGGTGGCACCATCGATACGAGTGTATGTGATCATAGAAGTATTCAATACCGATTCCAGGATATCAAGAACAAGCGCGAACTGTGAGAAGATCAGAACTCGATCCCCGTTCTCCTTGTATTTCGTTACAAGCTTCACTAAAGCAGACACTTTTCCTGAATCCATCCATGCATTTTTCTTGACGTCGAATGATTTGATACATGGGTATAATACACACCACGTGTGTAACCAAAAATCCGAAGCGTTACGCATTTCTTCGACGAGATGGATTCGTTTAGCAGAGGGGGGAAAGTTATCTGGTTCTTTCTTTCGTAAAATATCGACCATTTTCTCAATCTTCTCATTTGTAAAGTGGCGTCTGAAAAGTAATGGATGAATAGCTGCTTTGCGAAGTTGCATGATGGGATTGTTTTCTTCGGTCTTCAAAGGTGGCATCTTGGCACCTTCAAGGCGCCTACGGGCTCGTTCTTTCGCTGCATCTGCATGCTCGTTATAAATCTTAGCCTGCGTTGCCTCCAAATTACAACGTTCAACCCGACACAATTTCGTAGGGAGATGCTTCAAAACCTGATGCTTCTTGCGTCGTAGAACGAATGGAGTCAGCATGGATCTGGCTCGAGTGATACGTTCAGCAGAAAGTAGTGCTCCATGATCAGTATCTCGAGTTGTTGCCTTTGCTTTAAAAACGTAATTCAAGTCTTCTTCTCGTTCCTTGAAAACGTCTGGAAGAATGAATGCAAGTAAAGTAACCAATTCGACCAAGTTATTTTGAAGAGGTGTTCCCGTTAGTAAAAGCTTGAAGTTAGCAGGAATCCTATTCAAAGCTTGATTTTTCTGAGTTGCTCCATTCTTTAGAATATGACCCTCGTCACAAACAAGAACCTAAGACTAATCAGTAATTGACATCAGACTAATACTTGTTGAACACTTACATCAGCTCCCAATCTTCGGAAAAATTTATTATCCGCAGGTTTCACGGCCATATCGTAGGTAGAAACAATGACATGAATCTCATTTCGATTCTCCAGTATGGACTCAGCCAATTCGACACGCTCAGCCGCAGGACCTAAAAGCCGATTAGTTAATGCACCCTCAGGAACATGTGTATGTTAAACTCACCATGATAAGGTTGAATAGCCAACTTCGGAGCAAACTTCTGAAACTCTTGACACCAATTCTCAAAAACTGCAGCAGGACCAAAAACAACATGAGGACCTGTTCGACCAGTAGCTACAAGATGCGAAAGAAACGAAATAACTTGACAGGTCTTTCCAAGACCCATATCGTCTGCCAAAATACAACTCAGGTTCTGCTCGTACATCAAATTCAACCAATTCAAGCCGACAATTTGATAATCTTTCAGAACAACTTCATCTGCCATAAGTGATGGCTTCTTCAAAAAGTCGACTGTCGCCTTTCTGCGTTTGGCGGATACGATCTTGTCCTCATCGGCATTCTCGCCATTGGTCGATAAAGTGCTGCTTGGAGTGCCAATTCCAGAATCTCGCTGAGAATCTGCATCGTCGAAAGAGACGAGTTCAATACCTTCTCCTTCCTTGCGAGTACCAAAGGAATTGAATCCCCACTTTGCCATCTCAGCTTCCAATGGTTTTGCGAGATCCTCACATCTTTTGACAAGTAGATCCACAGCTTCGTAGCCAGAAAACATTTCCAAAGCGGTCTCCACGAGACGTTCGCCCATAGGAGCCTTTGCACTTCTCTTGCCACTTTTCAAAGTTTTGACATTTGACACATTCCTCGCAGCATTAAGACTTCTGAAAGGTCGATTGTCCAACATTGCTTGAGCGTTATTTTTGGTGGTATTGGTGAGTTCAATAAGATCCTCTAATGTGCACCTGTTCAAGTATTTGAGTAGTCGATCTTCAAGAATTGGATCTTCTTCAATTTCCTCCTCCGGTTCAAGGTCAGAATCCTCATCAGACATATCTAGAATAACCGGGGATGAAGCCATCTTCACTGGAGACTTGGCTGGAGAATTGACTGGAGAAGACGCAGCTACAGGAGAAGTGGGATCTTTGCGTCCTTTCATAAGTCTTTTCCTTGGCCTTTGGGGCGTGGTAGCTTGAGCTGGCACTGGTGCCGGTTTTTGCGTAGACTGATTTTGAGTAGAAGTATATCGATCCCTGATTGACTTGATAGGTTTCGCGAGACCTCTTCTCATCTGAGGTTCAACCATTTCCGAGGCAGCGATTTCTTGGATTTCATCCTCATCATCGGAAACCTCAATAGGTTTATCTTTGGCAAGTAAACCACAAGCAGCATCGAAATCGTTTCTAGTCACGAGCAAAGCATCCTTGATTTGCATAATAGATACCTCTGGGAAGATGTCCTTAATGCGCTGAGCTTTTAATCTAAGCTCACCATCTGGAATATCACTGATCGAAATATCCTGGACTGGCCTGGCTCTCTCTGGACCCTGTTGTTTCATTCCTTTCTGTGGATTATATGCAGCCTTAGCGAGAGCATTTTGAAACTTAGCATTGCCATTGACTGGTCGCGAAGTATCTGGATAACTTGTAGACCCAAAAGAAGCACTTTTTGAAACGAATGATGTAGGTTTGATGTCCGCACTGGCTAGTTCGTCGTCATCATCAGAACTATCTCCCACAAACGATGGCTCCTCATCATCACTATCCAAGTTGATAATCTTTCTCGGAGGGGCAATGGGCTTTTGATTAATTCCAAAAGGTGCCCTGTATTCAGTTCCAGCAGGTGCCATTGCAGATGCCATAAACTTCCTTGGTGTAGGCGACTGTCGTAAAGGTGATGAAGCAGGTACTTGTACACCGTTCAAGCTGTTGACAGCCGGGGAACTTGGCGGGTATGCCGATGAGGTAGATCGATCGATTATCTGGGTGGCTTGCGTCTCGAATTTCCTGGTAGTAGGTACGATCTGTGTGGGCTGAGTCTCGAACTTTCCAGCAGCACCTATGATCTGTGTAGGCTGCGTTTCAAACTTCTTAGCTGTCGCTGGCGTATCGGGCACATAATCCTTGAAGAGATCATCCCCATCATCCGCATCCGAATTATAGGTATTTGTATTTCTCGCCGAATTGTTGATAGATGTATAACCAGATTGAGTTCTTTGCCGTTTTATCGCAGGCGAATCAAGTGTAAGCGGAGAGGGATTGGTAAAATTGGACGCCATTATTCGTTTCTGTTGTGATATTGTTGGAATGAGAAGTAGAGACTGTTTCGTTGTTCGAGGAGATATTAAAAAGGATGGAATTGCAAGTTGGAAAAGCAACAATTGAATTAGATTAATATAGAGTCTGATTCTTAGTCGAACGTAGATTCGCAACCTGTAAATGTTTCCCGTTAAAAATCAGATTCCTCCAAGCACCAAGTCCAGAACATTCCTGGTCAAAAAGGTTGCGTTCCCAGAAGTTGTAGAGGAAGGAAAAGAAATCTTGCGAACTGGCGAGACTGCAGACAACAAGATGGCGAAACTGTTCCTCTAACCCCCCCCCCCCCCCCCAAAAACCCCTCAGATTATTCTCAAAATAATCAAAATCTTACCCAGACAAAATGAAAGTGAATTCTCCAAAATGGGCTCTCTCGTACCTTTTTATCAAAGTTCCATGAACCTTCGATCTTGGATCTTTTTGTCTTGATTTCTTGATTTCTTTATTATTCTGCCCTACTAGTAAGTCTAGCCAACAATAACTAATAGAATAACTTTTGATTTTAGTAAATGGTCCACTATGAAGGAATAGGTTATCGCTCAAAGGGAAAAGACACGCTAATAAAAATCCCATTTACGCGTTCCCCATATTGCACTTTTCGCGAAATGCGCGAAGTCAGCAGTATCCACTTCTATTTGCACTTCCTATGTACTTGATACACACTCGTACATATCAAATTATTGCACAAAGACCAGCCAGCCAGATATCCAGAACAACCAGGAAAACAAATAATAATAAGATTTCAATAACATCACAAAACAAAAATATATCACTCTTCTATCTTCTATTACTTTCCCAAAACAGACATCTATTCCAACTATCTATACTCTATATATCTCCCCCACAACCCAATCCAATGGCGACTCAAAGACGAACACCCCACGACCGTATCGCAGCCGGAGAAGAAAAAGAAGCAGAATTTAAAGCTGTGGTTGGAAGAAAGAGTAATATTGCTCCTGCTGTTCCTGCGTATGTTTTCTATTCTTATTTTCTATTCTTATATGTATATCAGCCTCATGATTATGATTATGATCATGATCACATGTCCCTCCTCACATTCACCCGTTTCACCCATCTTCATCCTCAACCTCAACTTCACCCCTTCTGATCCTCATATCACATATCACATATCACATGAACCCCATCATAAACACTCCATCTCTCCACCCCCAACTAACATCCTCCTCCTCCTCCTCACCAGACACGTAATATTCAAACTCCTCGGATTCACCCTCGCTATGATCGTCGTCCCAATCGGCTCCTACTTCCTGACTTTAAATTCCATCTTTCGAGGTACTTTATTCCCCCTTCTCTCCCTATCCCCATACACCAACCATCCTTGCCTTATCTATATCTACGCCTGCATCCCCTCCCCCCACAATCCCCCTAACATCCCCCCCCCCCTTCCCAGGAAACTCCACCTTCGCCGGCGCCACCGCCGCAATAATGGCCAACGTCGTCCTAATCGGCTACGTAATCGTCGCCATGCGAGAAGATCAAAGCGAGGCGATTGAAGCCGCCGCCAAGGAAGAGGAATCCAAAAAGTCTTTGTAGACGAGGGAGTTCCGTCCGAGTCTTTTATGAGGAGAGGAGAAGAAATCCGAATGTCATGTGAGGAGACACAAGTTCCAAGTTCAATCTCCAAGAAAAAGGACCCTCAAGAGTTTCTTTCACGACGGCTCATCTATCTACCATTATTTAATTTTTGACGAAAACTTCATGTCGGTTCAGTCAGTTAGTCAGTCAACCACGAAGATGATATTGAATACACTGCGACGATAGGAGAGAAAAAGAGAGGAAAAGAGATGCAAAAACATCAGTCATAAACGAAGTCTATGGAGAGATTTCGTGATCACGAAAAGGTTGCGAATTGATGAGGAACGATCACACTAAGAATAGGTCATGTGTCGCATAGTTTGTGGAAAATCAAATAATCACAAAGGTCAAGAGGTAATAGGGGAAATAAAATCATTGGTATTCCAGGAATGGATCGATAGATTAAGTCTGTGACTCATTTGAAAATATGTAGACAACAGATAGATATTCATCTTCATATTTCAGGCCTTCCTACATCCAAAATCATCATCCCCAAATAATCCCCAATCATCTCATCATGGCAAAGGAGCCAATTAAGGCCAGACATAAGGCCTGCAAGCTCACAGCTCCTTTCCAAACCAACTTTTGGGAATAGTAGTTAGTAGACCAAACAAAGAAATACAACCCCAGACGCCATTCGATGCAAAATAATCCAACCGCTTCCAAGTATAATCCATTATATCCTTTGGTCCCCCTCCCCTATATTTGCCCATCATGAATATCATTAGAACACAATCAATGCCATACATCGAACAGCCCACTGCCAAAATAAAATCTCTCCTCGTATCTATATCAGACCGTAAATAGCATGATAGATTCTGGAGGATGACCAGCATCTGTCTTATTTATTCTTGCTCAATCTTCTTCCAAACCAACTTTTCCGTTTTTCTGGCTGAGGTTTAGCGTCTGATTTGGTGATTTCGACGACCGATTTCTGAGGTAAAGCATTTCCACTGGTAAGACCAAGGTTAAATGCAGTTCGTGGTGTACTATCATTGTTCGAGGGCGGAGGTCCTTGATTTAGGCCAATTGGCTGTCTTCGAATCCTGTATTGCTCGTTGATACCACTTCCAGGTGGAGCGTACTGGGGGTTATTTCCAAATCCATTGAATCCATATGTTTCCGTGGGTTCTTTTGATGGTTGCGGTAGTGCGTGAAGTCCATCTACTGAACTATTCAAGCTGCTAGGATCTGTTGAGTATCCCGCAGCGTCTCCAGACATTCCACTACCGGAGGCAGTCGTCACAGTTTCATATGAATGTTGCTGTCCTCCAGGTGCGGTGTAAACACCACTGTTGAATTGTGGTTCTGATGCTGTTCGAGGATATCGAGATTTGTTTGCGGTATATCCTTGGCCAGGACCTCCATGATTATCAGTAGTATGATAACTGTCGGGTCTAGTCATTCCATTTGGTCGCCCATCACCATATTGGCTGTTTTGCCTGTAAGGCTGTTGTCCTCCTCCATAGTAGCTCTGCTGAGAATATCTTGGTCGTTCATCATTGTGCATTTGGCTTGCTGTAACGATCTGTTAGCGTATGTACGACAGTTGTCAATTCGCGCGCTTTCCGCCAAGAATCCACATGGAGGCGAAGATCGCTAGAGCATGCAAGATACCAAAATCCCATTCAGCTCATGGAAAATGTGCTCGGTTGGTAGATGGACATTGGTCATGGACCACACAGACCACTATAGTCTGAGCGTTCAAATCCAACAAAAAAACAGGATGGATAGCTATCTCCAAAAGTAGTATGCAGAAAACTCTGCAAACAAAAGAAACGAGGAAAATAATTGGAATGAACTAACCCGCAAAGTAACTGTTTCGGCGATTGTATGTTGAGCCTACGTCGGATACTGTGTAGAAGTCAGAATTGATACGCCGAAGTAATGAGCACATAGAAGCTTGGGAATTCTTACCAGAGCCGCGTATCATTGATTTCCTTGAAGAATAGTTGCCATCGATAGCTGCCTCGAAAGCTCGAATTGTATCCAAAGGTCTCTCCCATCTGCTTCTTGTAGGATTTGAACGATCGGGATCCGCTACGTAGAAAATAAGTCAGCGCACAAGATTCATGGTGAAATGGGAAGGAACAACAAACCGATAGGGTTTCCATGTTTGTCTCTATGTTGAATTGCTCGAATGGGTGCTAATGAAGTCGCAACTTCGTTTGCAACGGCAGCTGTGATGGTATCGTCAGTTTGTGTGAATTGTGAATGCCATGATTGGGACGACTACTCACAAGGTTCGGCTTCCGTCATGGCCAGGGATGGATCAGCTTTGGTATGAAGTCTTTTGGCTTCTTTCTCTCGATGTGTTTCTGTGAGATCAAGTTTTTGTCCACTGCCACTGCTCTTATGAGAATGTAAACTGAAGCCAGAAGAAGTCTTTGCTCTTTGACGGTTCCCAGGCCGCTCTTGATTGCCCGGGGGCGAGGGTAGTGGTTGATTTTGGTTTTGCATATTTCTAAGTATAAGTCGATAAGTGGACAGTGATTGTGGCTCTTGTGCGTCTATTACAACTTTTGTCAATATATTCTGAGCCTTATCGTCGTGAAACCTGTGTGTGGTGGAGTAATATCGATTACTTTGTAGGGATATTTGTGGGACTTTGTAATGAAGTTGGTCCTTTTGGTCTGTGTCTCGGTCGTGAACGTCAGAAATTAGGTGGTTGGGAGTTTGACGGCTTTATATGAATACTGGATATTCGTTTCACAATGTTTGAATAAAGCTTGAAGAGAATTAAAACTTGATATTATGATAAATGGAACGATGGTATTGGATGGTCTGAAGACGGGAGAGAAAATGCGTTTGATGTTTTGATCTCTTCGAAGTAGATTTCCAGATATAAGGAACGATTGATGGTTTCGTGATATGAATCAGAACTTTTGTCGAAAGTAAAGATTACTGAAACGAATGTTTTTTTATTTTTTTATTTTCTTCTCTTGGATATCCGATGAATGCAGATTTGTTTATGTTTGTTCATTCGCCCAGCTTTTTTCTCAATCCTTCACAAGTACGTACCGGATACTCAGGAAGAGCAAGAAATGGACGAATTGAGATGAAGAAACGATTGATGATGGGTTAGAGAAGAATTCAAATGTCTCAAAAGAAGCGGGAAAAGGAAGAGAAGTTGTAAAATAACAAACAATATGTACGTACGACTTGACTGTACGTATTCTTCGCGGGGAAAGAGAGAAATATTAATACGAAGCAGCATTCAATGTTTATTAAGCCACTGGAGGGAGGGGATTTTGAAGTACCTACATTCAATATTTATCATCCATCCATCCCATCATTCCATACTAATTAGTAGGTAGACAATGACAAAAAAGTATAATTAAGTAGGGCATTTTTGATGACGAGGAGCTCGTGTCTAGTCGTTCAAACCAGTGAATAAAGCCTTTTCGAGATTCGTATAGGTTTCCGTGATATTCAATCGTAAGCCAATATACTCTGTCTGTATGTTGTCCAACCGTAGATACTTCCCTCAGTGGGCACTGGGAATGGCATGGGATGAAAATCTTTCACTCGTCACCAATTAGATACTGTTCTCTCATCGGAAACTTGCTTTAGATCCGTAGTCCAGCGATACAACAATTGCGATTGCGCCAAATATTCGTATGCGCTTTCGTTACCAAGCAGGGATAGGCATAATATCATGAACGATAGGAACCAGATAAGTGGTGAATCGTGATGAAGTGAAGCGAATACAAACGATGGAAACAATGATCTACAACTAATCCCGATAAAGTTATTGATATCCGGATAAGATTCGTCTACTGCTGCTGTACGAGTATCAGTGATGCATCTGGGAATTTCTGGTGCATCCAAAGCTTCGAATTAAAGCAGAAGAAGTAACGGTAAATATTTCTATGATGACTACAGTACTACTCTGTAATTCTTCAGAGTTCCACGTCTTAAAGATCAACAACATCTTCGGATTCTGGTTTCTGGTTTCTCTAGCGTAACAATAACGGAGACTGCCATGTTTCCGAGGTTTATCTGGAAATATATTGATTACCTTGTCTACCGACATTATATATAGTTAAAGTTTTTAAGGGTACGGCAGCTTCCTAGTAGTATTTATTCATCAACAACCTTCCTATCCATCTTCTCGAGATAGATTCTAGAAGAGTAAGGAAATACTACATACATCAAATGTATTACAGAGTAGACACATAAACAGCTATCAAGTGCCAATACATATCACACAAATAAGCCATACCTGAACCCAATCAATCCATTTCATCCTATCCCAATTCATCTTCATGAGCATATGAAGAAATGAAAGAATCCTGTTTTCATTTTCGCCATCCATCTATCCTTCCATCCACCCATCCATCCATCCATCCATCCATCCATTCCATTCCATACATGCATCCACCCCCCAAGAACGTTCAAGAATTTAAAAAAAGACATCGCCCCCCACAAAAAATGGTGGTGGCTGAAGTAAAAAAAAATAAACACGAACTTTCTCGCGATCAGCTCATCGGGAATCGGGAATCGGAACTCTCGGTATTTGTTCTTGTCCACCACCTCCACGTTCAGATATTGTATAGTATACCTAGGTCTCTACGGTATTTCTCTATCTATCAACCACTTATCCATCCATTCATTCAAATGCATGCAACGACAGCTGAATAAATATCACATTGCTTAACTTAATCCTGCCTTGATCTACCCACCCACCTACCTACTATCAAATGCCACGCTTCTCGTCCTCACTCCCCCAACTCGGTGACGATAATAAAATGTAGCTCCGGGTTTCAGACAATGAAGCCTCACTAGACAGACATCTTAGCTGGAAGGGGGGCCATTATGATTTGAAACTCGTTATATATCTTGATATCTATAACGCAACGACCTCAAGATGTGATTGAACCCAAACCCTTCTCGCCCCATAAGATTTACCCGGTACCTATCTACGCATATTCATACTCGAAATCCTTCAATGAAATGATTGGGAGGGATTAGATCAAGGTAAGATCGACTTTTACTATGTAATGCACTAGGGAGCAGATGAATGTGGGATGTTCAGCTGGTGTAATATTTGTGTTTCGAAATCTGCGGATCATATTCTCCCCACGCCGTACACTTTGGTACTGATACATAAAACTACATGCATGGGGGATATGTGGATTGAAGAATCGGAGAGGTGCTTGAAAATGCATGGATACTGGAGAACAGATGGTAGGATGGATGGGATGGATCACTGCTAACGTAGCAGATCAAGCAGCCTTTGGGATGAAATCTACGGATCGCTTTGGGGGTGCGGAGTCCGTAGGTTGGGGGTTCCGGTTTAAGTACCGGTGTAATCTTCTAGAATTCCATCTTGTCGTCAATATCCATATCTCTATAGTGCGTATCCAAGTCATTTTCCATGTACATCGCAGGACTGTCAAAAATCACTGTTATCAAGAGCACTACTTTGTCCAGTCTCAAAATGGAAATGTATGTTCCCAGAAACCAGTAAAACGTGCAAACCATTATACCAAACTTCGATTTTCGTTGTGAAAGCATAATTGACATGGGTGAGACCAAGAGATTCAGGAGCATACCTTCCCATGTCGTTCTGGATGTAATTGTGAAACCTTTGATCGATAACTCCTGTCTACGTCTAGTGAAGATTTCCACGACGATCCCATATGCACTTTTAATCATATACCCATGCGGCCATTGTGGTGTTGAATTGCTTAATTGGTATACTACCCGCAAGGCTGTGCTCATTATTGCCGCCCCCTTCGAGTGCCCAAATATGACATATCATCAACCATCCTCCCAGTCCATGCTAACAACTCCAAATCAACCATTTAGACCGATGATGGGTACAACATGATGCGAACGGATGCGCCAAATGACTTAGGTGGGAGGTTTTGTCTGAATCTAGCACGTACAACACCGGAGTTTCCTTTGGTATATGTTAGTTTTGAAATCCCAGATAGAAGCATATCCGAATCATCATACCGTGTGGTCTAGCGATCTTTCCCCAGATAACTCTAATCTTTGATCCTCTAACCTCCTTTGATGCACGGTAAACGAAAGCAACCTTCTTTCCGCAGTAGAAGCTGTTGTTTTGTTAGAATCGAGAAATGCTCCAATATCGTGATATAACCTACTTGGCAGCCTCGGTGTTGTTGACACCCTCGATTTGGATCAAGCTGGTGCCTGGGGTGGTGTTGCGCTTGCCGCGTTGGTAGCTCAAATGGCGTCCCCTGAAGTTATCCATATCAGTATGTGTCCAATAATATAATTCAAACAATCCATCTCAATCGAACAATCGAATTCGTATCTGTGTTGTCGAAGCCTCCTCTCCATCAATCTCTAGCCCTTGTCCCACTTCCAGCCTCCGTACCGCTATTCGAATCCAGGATATGTTCGTTGATCGGAATGATTTGTAAACTTACTTAACATAGACTAAAAACATACAAAAGTCAGCAATTGATTCAAGCACAACCCGCAGCCCTTGCTTAAGTACGACAAGTTTCCATTCTGCTGAGGAAAACTGCAACTTCGCATTTTTCTCCAACTGCTTCCTCCTCCCTAAGATCCGCACAGCCAGTGCTATCTCGAAATCAAGGTTACTCACGTCTGTGTCCGGCTTCGGTAGGCATTTTGGCGAAAGTGTCTCGTGGATTTGAGAGGGAAGACTTCGTTCGGTTTGGCGTAAATGGTTGTCGGCGTCGAGGATGTTTTTTTCGTCTTTCCAGAATGGCACACAATTCCTAGAAGTTTAGCGAAAAACTAGGGCTGCCGGGACATCTGACTAAGCAATAAGAAGCGTGATTTGTTATTCTCTGAAATTTAAGGTATCAAGAAGCGGGGATTTTGAACGGAAAAACCCTAGAAATAAGTCCCGATGTATCTATCCATTTAGCAATCACATCATCGTCATGGAACAGCAAACGAAGAAGAAAAAAACATAATAAGATGTTAACGTTGCTGTAGTTTGCGAAGGGGACTATGCGAATCGTCAACATCAGACTGTGTCGAGACCATATCTATCCATATCAGAAGCTATCTTGCTAGTTGTCTTGAAGAACCAGGTTTTTATTTCTCTGCCCCTTCCTCTCCGTCCTTTTCGGATAATAAGATTAGCATAGCATAGCAGTGTTTGGATCCAATATCAAAAAAGGTAGTGGAAGAAAGCAAGAATGTATAGATACTTTTTTTTGTCTAACTAATCTACTTCGTAGTTGATGTTCAAATCCCGAAGACGATTTTCCCGAGCTTGCCTTTTGAAAATTCTTGAGTGAACTGATAATATAGATGATCGGTGGAGTATTTACCTATATGTAGGTATGGATGAGGACCGGCCAAAAAAGTCTCCTCCCTTTCAAGTAGTGTACGTACCTATTTGGCATACCTATTGGAATTTGGGTTCCGAATATAATCATAATCAGCTGAAACCACAACTCGCAAAGACAATTATCAAATCATCAAAAGCCCCGAGTACGGAAGCACAGTTCTAGAGCCCCAAGCGACCGGCCATTAAATGTTAACGTAGATTAGCCATTCGGGTTAATGCCTCCCTTTATTTTGATAGCAACATTACTTTCGGGGAAAATAGCTTAAGAAGTCATTTTCAACGTACAATAAAATCATATAGTAATACTTTTGGGAATCTCCTTGAAGGGATCTACTGTATTGGCATTTTGTACAGAGTACAGAGTAAAGATTCACCGAGCAATACCATCAATGCTATCTATGCAACATGCTTTATAATCGGAACCGTAAGAAATTGAAAGCCCCCCCCCCTTCCCAATCTTTCGAAGAGGGTGTCGGTGATAAATGAGGGGCGATCGGACCTTGTCAAGTAGCTACTAGGTATTCTGGAATTCGGAAGGTAGACAGACGATAGATAGATGGTATTGGATGCTATAGCTGTGGATGGCTGCGGATGGCTGCGGATGACTATGGCTATGGCTAACAAAACATACCAAACAAAGCTTGAAAAAGCTTCCAAATAATGAGGTTTCATGGATTACATCATTAATGCAAGATTGCTTAAGCAGTCTTTCGACTTCTAAGCAGTGAATGAATATAAAACAATATATCTTCAGTAAAAAGAACTAATCTAATCCAATCAATATATGTAAAAGGTCAAAATTACTCAAGAAATCCAAAAGGTTGGGTGTGTGTGTGTGTGTGTGTTTACTTTAAAACATAATAAGACAGTCAGTCAGTTTTGGGTTCGGAGGCTACCCGGAAATACTTCTCGTCCGTCATACATCCCGTCACTCTTAGCGGGGTCGAGTCTTTCATCAAAAGCGGACAAGCCCAACATTTTTCTTGAGCTTCTTTACAACTTTCAATCCTTCTTCACCTAAAAGTCTTGTTGATCTTCAGGAAAATTTGATTGTTCCTCCCCTTTCTCCCTTATTTGACATATCATAACAATACATACACAATGGCCGACACTGTTATCAAACCAGAGGAGTCTGGCAATGCTGGGTAAGTTGGTTCATTTCTTCAACAAATGTACTTCACTCAAAGTCATTCATATCGACAACACTCATCACGCATTCAAACCCTTCACATTAAAGGGGCCTAACCCGAATCCCTCGGGCTGTGATGGAATCCTTACCTTCAACTGTTCCTCTCAACATTTCAACCCTTTTTCATCCAAATAATCACTGATGGCCTTGCCCCACTACAGATCTCTCGAGCTGAAGGACAACACTGTTATCATTGTTTTGGGAGCTTCTGGTGATCTTGCAAAGAAGAAGACTGTAAGGAAATCCTCCAAATCGGATTATCTTTCTCACTGACATATGTGATTGTAGTTCCCAGCCCTTTTTGGTCTCGTAAGTGGTCCAAGATACCTCCGGCCGAGGATTTAGTGTTAACACCACCATAGTATCGCAACCAATTCCTCCCAAAGGATGTCAGAATCATTGGATATGCGCGAACGAAGATGGACCACGAGGAATATATTAAGAGAGTCAGATCATATATCAAGACTCCCACCAAGGATATGGAACAGCAACTTCAAGAGTTCTGCGATATCTGTACATATATTTCTGGACAATATGATAAGCCAGAGGGTTTCATCGAGCTACGAAAACACTGCGAGGAGTTTGAAAAGGGAAGAAAAGAAGCCAACAGAATCTTCTACATGGCCTTACCTCCTTCCGTTTTCACTACTGTATCCCAACAACTGAAAGCAAACGCCTACCCAGAGACCGGTGTTGCAAGAATCATTGTACGATACAAGGTTTCCACACTTGATTGAATGCGATTGCTAATAACGAGTAGGTTGAGAAACCATTTGGAAAGGATTTGGGAAGTTCCCGCGAGTTGCAAAAGGCATTGGAGCCAAACTGGAAGGAAGAGGAGATCTTCCGTATTGATCATTACCTTGGAAAGGAGATGGTCAAGAACATTTTGATTTTGAGATTTGGTAACGAATTTTTTGGTGCCACATGGAACCGAAACCACATTGATAATGTTCAAATCACATTCAAGGAACCTTTCGGAACCGAGGGCCGAGGAGGTTATTTCGACGAGTTCGGTATCATCAGAGATGTTATGCAAAACCATCTTTTACAAGTACTTACTCTCCTCGCCATGGAGAGACCAATCTCATTCTCCGCAGAGGATGTTCGAGACGAAAAAGTTCGAGTCCTTCGCGGTATCCCAGCAATCGAGCCAAAGAATGTCATCATTGGTCAATATGGCAAATCCTTAGACGGAAACAAGCCTTCTTATAAGGAAGACGACACTGTACCAAAGGATTCGAGATGCCCCACTTTCTGTGCTATGGTTGCATATATCAAGAACGAGCGATGGGACGGCGTACCATTCATCCTGAAGGCTGGTAAGGCTCTTAATGAGCAAAAGACCGAGATCCGAATTCAATTCAAGGATGTTACATCTGGTATCTTCAAAGATATCCCAAGAAATGAGCTTGTTATGCGCATTCAACCGAACGAGAGTGTTTACATTAAGATGAACTCCAAGTTGCCAGGTTTGAGCATGCAAACTGTTGTTACCGAACTCGACTTAACTTACCGCCGCCGATTCTCTGATCTCAAGATCCCAGAAGCATACGAATCTCTCATTCTTGACGCTCTTAAGGGTGATCACTCCAACTTTGTTCGTGATGATGAGCTTGATGCAAGTTGGAGAATCTTTACTCCACTCTTACATTACCTCGACGACAACAAGGAGATTATCCCTATGGAATACCCATACGGTAAGAAATTTACATTGTTCACCCTATACTCAAACCAACACAAAACTAATCAAATAATAGGCTCCCGTGGACCCGCCGTCTTGGATGACTTCACCTCTTCCTACGGATACAAGTTTAGCGACGCAGCTGGTTACCAATGGCCAACTACCCAAACCGCTCCTAACAAGCTATAAATTGGTTGTTAGTCGGCAATAAATGAATAACTAGATACCTGGTATGAAGGCATGAAATTGATAGATAGATACGTCAATTCATGAGGGATTCCCATACATATGTTTGGATGGTGGTTTTTTCTTTTTATGATAGCTGAATGAAAAGCTAATTTACATAATGAACAAATGACGCTCAATCATCAGGAGGTGATGAGCAAACTTTTTTTTGACTCCATTATTTCTTCGTCTACTATCATACTCCGACAAGTTCATCCCCGACAAGTACAACTCGAAAGTAAGAATTTGTAAATCGACAGTCTTCTAGTAAAGGCTTGCATCCATTCTATGGATTCGATTTCTACATGACTGTAGAAAGGCATGATTGGAATGAGGAATAAAACTTATCATATAGTCTCAAAAATTACAGGACCTGTGATTTTTCATTTTTGTCTTCTCATTACGGTACTCTTAAGATTCAGAGTTGAAATTAGTTACGGGATGATTGAGATGGCAGAGATAGCGGGGATAGCGGAGAGGGAGGGAAGACAAGCTGGAAATTATAGGTTTTCGTGCTGGTTTTCGTGCTCTAGTGTGAAGTATCATCATGTGAGGATATTTCAAGGAGATGAATATGAATGGGAATTTTGGGGTAGGTGGATGAGTATATATTCACTTTTTCTCTTGAACCCTGGTCTAGTTCTGTTTTTGTTTTTGTTTCTATTTCTGTTTCTGCCTCTTTTTACAATCTTGATCGTCGTCTTTTTTGTAGCTTCGTGTCGTGGTGTGGTTTGTCGTGTTGTGTTGTGTCGTCGTATGGTTTGGTGTGTAATATCATACGTATATAAAATCTATTGAAGAGAATGGAGACGTAATTGAAATTTCGGCGCGATACTGCACGGGGAGCTATGGGGTTGGTTGTTATGACTGGGTGGGTTAGGTAGGTAGATAGGTGTAACTTACGGCGAGAGAGATTGCGGGACTATATCTCATCTCGTGTGTGAATGTGGGGGAGAAGGGAAGGGGGAGAGGGGAGGGATGGGCGATGTGTGATTATATAAAGTGGGAGGAATACGCGCGGGGTTTTATTGATTTGTATTTTGTTTTTCGGAGGAGAGGAGGGCGTGAATCATTAAGGTGGGCGTGGTAAGGAGGAGGAGGAGGGGGGGGGGTGGTGAATCGATCTCGCAAATGAGACTGAGACGGAAGAGCAGGAGCGCTTTGATGGCGATGGCGATGGCGAGATCCTCTCATATCTCATCTTATTCTCACAAAAGTTCCAAAGTAGGCAGTATAGATAGTACACATACTGACCATCACAACCAAGCGACAACGAATACCATACCCCCTCCCGAAATTCCAGGATTATGCATCAAATACCACCAAAACAATGTAATTCTTATGAAAACCCCTTCCTTCGTCGGTTGGAATCTCGATTAAAACACGCTCGAGCGTCAAGATTCGAATAATAAGGTGTAGTATAGAATATCTGAGATGGTATGCGAGCTGTGAGAGGTTGTTGAGGGGGGTTTACTGCGGATGGATTTGTGGGCCTGGGTTGGTGGAGGATGGAGGGAGGGAGGGGGGTATGGTTATTTTGGAGTTTGTAGAGTGTAGTGTGGAAGGTGGGAAGGTGGGGTGTGGGCTGGGGTTTGGGGTATATGTGTAGATTGTGGGTTTGTGGATTGGGAGATGAGAGATGGGGGATGGGGGTTTGTTGGATACTAGAGTACTAGTGTACTAGAGTACTCCTGACCCCAGGGTATCGGGGGCAGATTCTTCGGGTATGTATGTATGTATAGGATGATGTAGTTGTAGTAGTATGTGTAGTAGTATGTGTATGTGTATGTTGCTGCCGAATTGAATTGAATTGAATTGAATTAGAATCAGAATTGTAAATCGAGATTCTCCATCCGTGGGTTGAATAAGAGCTTTGAACTCATCGATAGTTCAGTTAGTTGGATAGATGACTGATATGATATAATCGATTCGCAGTCTGGGCATTGGATGATGGAGGTGGCTAGATTTATCTATCTAGTAACCTTGCTCTTTCGATATTATATATTGGGGTTTGTGATGTAATTCGTTAGCTAGCTGGTATGGTATGAGAATTGTGTTGTGTTGTGTTCGCAGGGAGGTATGTGACAATACAGTATAGAGTACGAGCTTTGTCTTCGGCCCCTCGGTGCTGGAAAAATAATTTCGCATCGCTACAGCTCCTTTCATTATTTTCTAAAGCACCTTGGATCTACGTTGCAGCTTGTTCTATCGGAGGTTTAGAATAATAATAAAAACTATATTATTAATTATATTAA
>JBBMOJ010000350.1:0-43639 GCA_038090695.1 Sclerotinia spermophila | reverse complement strand
CCAACGTCCTGTCACATGATACTTGTCACGTGATCCACTGTTACCCGTCGTAACAGTTCTCTTCCTGTCTAGTGTATTTCAATACTTTATATAGTTTTCTTATTAATAAATAATCAAATTGTTAATATAAATATTATAATTCAATATCGATAAATAAGCATTCATTATTATATACAATATTCTCAATAAGGTTTTGTATATTAACTTTCCAAAGTAGAAAAGTATAATTGAATCTCCGAAATATTAGAAAAATAGCTATAAGTATTACCAATATATTATTAATATTATTGTAAAAGTATTTGAATCTATCTATATCTTCGAAATATAAAAGAAATAGAATATTGGCTTTTATAATATAAAATTCTATTATACTAAAAGGAAGATTGATATAAAATAAACCAATTAAGATTACCTTTCCAATCCCGAATTATATAACAACTCTTCCTATTGTTTTGGGGTTATATTTAATATTACCAATTAATTGTTATATAAGATATTAATTAAAGCTAATTATTAATCTTATAGTTATACCCATATCGATTATAATACTAAAGAATTCTAATATATTATATTAGATATTTATATTTCCTATTATTATTCTGATTTTAGTAATCAATATATAGACTAGTTTGTAATTATTATATAAACCAACTATTGTAAATATTATTCTAATAACTTCTTTTATTTTATCATTATTGTTATTTCTATTATTGAAATATTAATCAATAATATTATTATTATTACTTTCTTTATTGATATCTTACTTATTTATAATAAATTGATTATAATATTTTTGAAATATATTCTTATTATTGGAAACTACTGTAGTGGAAGAGCTCTAGTATTTTCTATATAGCTAAGTGTGTGGGATTAAAGGTCCTATCGGAGGGGACCTTTTATCCCACACGTGGCTGGTATAATCTAACCTGATTCGTCGGTAGTATTACTAAGAAGACCACGTGATCGGCGACTTCTATATCTTCTAACACTTATTGAGATTATTATATTTCTTTTAATATTTATTTCTTATAGTATCCTTTTCCTTTTTACTATATTTATAATATCTACAACCTTTCTTTTTGTATTCTAGAAAATAATAATCATCTTTACCAGATTATATTTGATTTAAATAATACTTGTTTTTATTGAAGTTATTAAATCGTAGGTGATATTATATATTTTAATTATTAATATTATTATTATAGAAATGTTAGTTTATTAGAAATATCTTCTTAGTTCTTCTTTTTGGGAAGCTTTTTATATATAAATCGATACATTATTTAATAATATTAATAAATTCGGAAATATTTTATTATAGATTGTTTATTATTCTATAGTATTCTGGTATATTATTATAGGTGATAGTAATCTTGTTAATATAGGTTGGGATATTTTTTATATTTTTGGATATATTGTAGTGTAGTATATATATATCTTCAATAAATATATTAAATATTTTCTGAATATCTTTATTGAATTCTTTTTTGATATATAAATTAAGATTGATGTTGTTCTATTTTCGAAATATATTTCTTTGATATACTAATTTTTCAAAGTTCTTTTTTATTATTTTATATAAACCCTTGTCTGTACCTAGGAGATTGGTAAGATTGTTATTATAAAAATCGAGTACTGATTCAATTAGTATAGTTGGGAATACTAATGATATTGCCTCTTCTAGGAAGAATACTTTTTTGTATATATTATGGAAGAGATATAGTTTTGTATCAAATGAATCATTGGATCCCTTATATTTATTCTCTTTTCTGTAGATCTTTATTAGATTAATAATTATCCATTTTATTCTTTCTTAACTATAATAATCTAATTGCTTTTCTTTTCTTTTTTCCTGATTATTTTTATAACTCTTTTGATAATCATTGAAGTTATTGTTATTTCCTTTATTACTTTTATTATCTGATTTATTCGAATCATTTGAATCATTAAAGTTTTATAGAGATGGTTCCGTTTTTCTTTGGTTTCTGGTTTTTAAGTTTTAATTCTTATATTCTATTCAAGTTTGTTTTTATAAAAAGATTTTTGTATTTAGATTCTTTATATTTATTCGAATCTGATCTCAAGAATATCTTATTAATACTTAATAATATAATAGATATAATTATTGATAAAGAAGGTATTGATTATTATAGATCATCTTTAACAACTCCTAATCCAACAGGGAAATTCAATTATATAGTAAATACAAATAACTATATTACACATTTTTGGTATTCGATAAATTCTACCCTAAGCTATTTATAGTATTTTTGTTTATGATATACTTTATATAAAACTATTACAATATTCTTATAAATATCGATATAAATTCTATAATACTATAGAAGGTCCCAAAGTTTGAAAAATATTACTCTTCATATATTATTAAAATCTTTTTTTGTAAATATCTTGAAATCATTAATGAAAATAGATTGAAAAGATTTATTAATAACTTCGTCGAGTTTGTATTCAGTATATTTGTATTTTATAAACGCTTTGTAATATATAAAATCGAGTTTTGAAAAGTAATCTTTATAGATTACTTTTGCTTTTCATATATCTCTAGAATATTCGAATTCTGGAATTGAATTAAATAGTTCACTTAAGGATCCTTCTATAGTTTCGGATTCGATATTATTGAAGTTCTTTAATATTGATATTCTGAATGTTTTATTTTTGTTAACTTTGTATTGTAATGTAAAGTTGCTAATTAGTATCTTTGATAAGTAGTCTTTTAATACCAGTTTATTTATTGTATTGATATTGAAACTTTTGGGGAAGCAATCGAATATAAATTCGAATATCTTTTTGATTTTACTTTTTCCAGGGTATTTACTAAATGATAGGCTAGATATATTGAAAGGAGTTGTTTTTAGTGTCGATAGGAAGTATCGCAATATGGGTATTGATTTATCAAGTTATAGCTTTTCAAAATTAATTTATAATATTATATTAATTAGTATTCGTTTCGAGGAGGATACAGATAATATAATACCCACTATTCATAGGTCCTAAATGTTATATATTGTATTCTGTCTAAGGAGCTAGCTATTGAGGTGGACAATCCATGAATATGGATTGCCACGAGGCTAGCGCCTCTGCTTTCGCTTACTAGGTTGCTAGACCTAGTCATGTGACTTAAGGTCATTCACTATTGTTCATACAGTAACTCAGCGAGAGCATCGACGGTGTTCGGGTCAGAGTCGGCTTTATCTGGGATATCTTTCTGAACGGAAATATCGCTCAGTAGCAGAGGATCGCCTGCAAAAGCCTCGTCGCATACCTACAGATTGTCAAAGATCCATAAACAGCCGAGATAGCTTCAATATTTCACTTACTGTAATGCTTTGTCTCCCCGGATTTTGGTCCTCCGGTTGCTTATCAACACCTACAAATCGATATGTCTGTGCCTGAGTCTCTACATATGGATCTTGGCAGCCTCTGGCACCAAAGGTTCTCCATATATGATCATTGGGGTCCCACCATTGTTGAAGGTCAAAAGGTCTTTTTGAGTTCTTAGACTTCTTTCCGGCTGTTTGAATATCTGGGAAAATTTGCCAGCGTTTTCCGGGCCCAGCACTGTCATTATCATAGTATATCCGAACATCTGAAGATTTACGATCGGTTGTAGCAGTCATACCGGCAATAGCATTGAACGCTCCTATTGGAAAGTTACAAGACGTCTAGATATACTGGTAGAGATATTATACTTACCAGTGACCTTCGAGTATGCCGTTGCATCTGTCCTTTCAACTCTGAATATCTGCTTGAAGGCCGCTGCCATATCTTTATCGCTATCATCTTTGAGTCTAGCGCTACCTTCTGATCCCATAGATTTAACCTCATCAAAAACAGCTTGTGTCATTTTACCAGCACACGTAGAATCAACGTAATAGGAGAGAGTGTCAGCTTGAGACAGAAAGGCGAAATACAGCCATAAAACTAAAGTTTTGGCGATCATATTGAACGGCAAGTGAGTGTGAGCTCAAACTTGATCAAAACTCCGATTAAATTTATATTTTGCTAGAGGCTGACTAGGGATTAGTTATACCCACGAAAACACGGTACAATGTCGTCTTCATTCTCTCAGCGATCCTTTCAAGACATGATGTGCCTCATTCATGGCTGTGCTGACTACCAAATGCTGAATTTGTGTTTCAATCGTCGTTCTGAAATAGATAATTGTCATATCCATGTATTTAACGGTCAGTGATCTGGTCCAGCTCATATTAGGGGTGATGCTAAATGGGGAGACTTTCCGACTTTTCGGCAATCCTAAGGGGAATTCAATCATCTATCGATTGTTCGTGCTTCGCCGCAAAATACTACAAGGACGATAGTTTTTGGGACGTACTTCTCGAATAGTTAATTCAATGACATCTTTCGTTGAGGTTTTTGGTTTTCCCTACATGTTCATTTCGATCCGGTCGTATGGCAACTTTCCAGCCCAGAGAGCGCGGTAATGCAATTCTGATTTCTCCGCTTCATTTTGGCCGCTAAGTCAAATCACTTACAAGACCTGGTAGCACCTCACACGAAAATTTAGTTACTGTATCCATCGTTGCCATGCCAGGTAGGAAATGCCATAAATAACCGCCCAGGGACCTATAGGTGTGTGTGTGGATGGAGAGTGAACTTGGAGCATACTTCAAAAGTCCTGAGTGGTTAGTGAAGACAACACTTAGGATTATTAAAGATAAAGACGAAGGATCAATATTGGACGATGAAACAAGTAGTGGCAGTTATTGAACAGTTAGTGATATGCTTTTAGGATTGACGTTCACACAACTTCGCCCCAGAAGAGTTACCATGCACCTATACTCAGTCTTGTGACACGTGCAATTGTAATCCAAACATTTTAGCAATCGACGATTTTATAGCCATTGTTGGTCCAATTGCGCCGCGGGCATTGTGACTGCCAAGGCTTCTGATTATGAAACTTTTCTATCATAAGGTCGCTTAAACACAAATGGAGTCACCATTGAAGGCATTTTGCGGCGTGCTGCGGCGTATCTCCTGCAGAAAAGGTTTCAGGCTGCGACATCCAACATAACATACACACATTCGTATTCAATCCTACCTACACCTTATACTTTACCAACACGAGCGAGACTATTTACTTTTTTAACTTTTTGTCGTACAAGCTCTCTTTTTGGAACGAATGGTCAACTCGTGCAGCAAGCAGTGGATTTTGCGCCTCTGCTGATCGGCCCCTGGGGTGTCGGATTGGTGAGCTCAACAAACAACATCCTTTTTGAAACCAACATATTTGATCATCATCCTATCAAGAATACGAGATCAGCTCGAACATGATTCCAACAGCAACCGATTCCGTACAGGTTGCCGCAAGTGATAAAATGCTTCCTTGTAGTTATTTTACGGCGTTATATGAATGGCTTGTTGCGATTGATTACGGAATACGTATAAATATCTACTACTTCATACTTTACTTATATTCCTGGGATATCCAGCCTGAGAAACCCCTCGGTTCATTCAACGTTGCACGTTACGTCGGCAAGAATCTCTTTAAGTGGTCCAATATGTATCATTGGTCTCAAATTTGCAACTTGCTTGCAATATGCATGTATACCGTTTTGGCTTCTCCGACACCAAGCCCAGGATTGATAGTGCGGCCTCCTTTAGCAACTGGTCTAGTAGGACTTTCCAGTCAAGCAGTGCCATTCATTCCTTCTATCAACGGCTCGGGACCCTGGGCCAATATGTCCGAAACGGCTAGGCTACCTGCACAAAAGCCGTTGATGCCTTGTCGAGAAGTATTCAAAGACCATCCGGTCCTTCATTGTTCACTTTGTGGTGGAGAATCACCTACATCTCCTAGTAAATGCAAAGATCCAAACATTTCGGGCCGGACCTGTGATTGTACGTATCATAGAAGGATGCCTGATTTCAAACGCTGATGATAGTATAGGTACCAATCAGGGACCTAATGGTCTAACAACCTCTCTGGTATCGACTACCGTAGCAGGGGATACCGCAACTGGAACCTTCGAACTTGACACCATGAGCGGTTACATCAGCCTTAGACAGTCTATCACAATTAGTGGTATTGCTACTGCAACTACTTCAAGTGATTCAACTGTTGAGACTGTCGCTGTTATTATCTTCGCTGGCGTAGTTGCATGGTTTTTAGCTGGTGAGTCTCTAGCCAGTACTTGGGTTCCAAGCTGACCATCAATACACAGATGCTTCTGGAGGTGCTGCAGCTTTGTTTGCCCTTACTGCTCCAGAGGCTCCAAAGGATCGCCCGGACGACCCCAATTGTCCGAATCCTCAGCATACATGTAAAGATTGTGGAGGTGCCAATCAAATGTGTGTTGCACCTGATCCTGGATGTATGTATTCGACCTTTGTGTCCTATTTCTAAACACTAATAATCCAGGTGCCTGTGAGGAAGACAAGGAGGATGAATGTCCCGAAGATGGTAGTGATGAACAACCAGGATGTACAGATGATGATTGTGACGGGCAAGACGGGAAGTGCACAGCAGGTCAATATGAAGGTTGCAGTTGCAAACAACCACCCTGCCCTGACTTAAGTGAACATCTTTTCTTTTGCCGTGAATGTGGAGGAAAAGGAGCGGATGGCAAATGTAAAGGGGTAAGATGCCTTAATGCAACAGCGACTTAATTAGGTTGGTGCTAACAACCATCAGGATCCAGAGGATGGTAACATATGGATTGGATGCGATTGCCGGGATGATATTGACTGGAATACCATGAACCCTCAGCCTCAACGCTCAAGACCTAACCGAGCTCAGCATCTTTTGAAACTGAAAAATCTGCCCGATATTGAATATGATCCCCCTGTTCCAACTTCTAGCGCCAAGCCAAAACCGAGCTGTGACCAAAAAGAGGCTTCTGAGATTCCATGGAACGTCTTTACGCCGGGAGTCTATACAAATTTCTGTAGGGATATGGCAGACAACAAGGCCAATCGAATCGGAAAAATTGTGGACAGCAGAGGAAACTTGATTCCAATCAAGGCAGCCAAGCTGGAAGTTTCAAACTCGACCAATATAATTGGCAGGACTCCGCCACCTAATCCAGATAACTATGCAGATTATAAATTTGCACTCATCTGGTCAGGTGGAGACGGTTCTTGCTATGACAACTGTACCCAGATGTATTACGCAATGGCAGAAAGTCCTTGTGGGCATACCGGAAGTGGACAAGAAAATATGGCCAAGGAAGCACAAATTGATACTGGATGTGGCATATTTTCCTACTCAATTATCGGTACTCCAAGGGCAATAGCCACACCAGCGCCATCTCCATCGCCATCTCCACCTCCTCCACCAAGACCCGAGAAAACCACTACCTGCACGGATCACCTACACAACGTACCATTTACCCTTGATGAAGCCACAGACGCCATTTCCAAATTTTGCTCTGATGATCTCTCGAAGCCAGTGGCAAACGGGTATATTTTCAAGGACGTAAAGCTCGAGCTATTAGTCGATTGGTCACAGGATCAAACTGGGTGTCAGTCCAAAAACAACCAGTTCCTGGCGAAGGATGAATGTACTCAGAACTTTCTTTCCGCAGTGAATGATTGTAGGTTTTTACTTCTTCCCGAGATTATTAGTCGAACGTTTGACTGATATGAATTACTAGGCGATATACGTACGAGGACAACGAAATATGGCTCGAGACCTTTGGTTTGGTCGAGTCCGAGAGGCTGTATAGAGTTCATTATTTATGGTGATGTAGTGGAGTAGTATTACTGGTAGAAACATTCGGAACATAGATACCCAGACTATTCAGTCCTTGAGCTAATTATCAAACTGGGATTTTAGTAGGGGCTTGTCTGAAAACTCCAGTCTGCAACATTCTTTGTCTCGAGATAAAAATGCATTTCTTTTCTTTTCAAGCAGACAGCTCAAGTGACTTCAGAACTCCAGAAGTTTGTTCTGCGCAAAGATTACTATACCTTATCATTTAGCAGCCAAATTACAGTGGGATTGATGAGACAGGGGGGATACTACAAATCCGGTATACGAAGAATGAACCAGAACTGTCGCTAATCATGGCATTGGAATAGGCTGGATTAGGAGCGGAGCTTGATATTTCGGAAAACTAGGTTGGCAAATATTTAGGCATTCGTGAGTTGGCCAAGATCTGTTTGGGATGATTAATGCTGCAGGACTTGTCACAAGAAGGGCAAGTCCTTGTGTGAAAAGTCCTTAGTTGGTACATCTTGAAATCTTAGGAAGTAATTTCGTAATTTCTTGTACTCAGTCGATGTATCAGAACATTTAGACGTCAATTAAGTATGTTGTCTTTCGCATAAAGGGACGTTAAAATCCGGGTAAGATTGTTCAAATATAGGAAACATCACAGGGTCGAGAATTTGTTGTTGTAAAAATAAGTCTCACAGATTTTGACCAGGTGTCAGCAGTATTTTCGCAGATCGCGGAAGATTAGGTCTTTCTGAAAGACTCTTCAAAATCCCTCTACAGCAACGGAGATTTATTTGCCTCTGTGCAAAGAAAACCCTAATGAAACCTCGAACTCCTCCTCATTTCTTCTGCATAAACCATCAACACCACAAGTGCCGGTAAAAAAGCAATAGAAACAAAAGCCAACAACGAATTACCCCATCCGAGCGCCAGACGCTTATACAAAGGCGGTCCCACAAGCGGTAGAATGGCAGCAAATAAAGCACGAAGAACACAGCACACAGCCACTGCCGAAGCTGGATGTACTTCGTGTACATTGACGAGACAGTTCTCTGTGGGAAGTATTGACAATATGAAACTGAAGCCCACGATTGCAGTTCCGATGATTGGAACGATCCAATGAAGGTGTTTTTCGGCAGACCAAAAGGCCGATAGAAAGAACGATGGCACCGAGAAGTATGAGGGGAAGTCGATGCTCGGGTTTTAGGTGTCCTTCTTTTGATTTCTTGTATTTGATATATCAATCGGAAAACATAGCATAGAGGATCATAGCTATAACATTCCAGTAGCTGACAAAATTTAGTCTTATTTATTTATATACATCCGATAAAAGAAGGAAAAATCGGTACCTCTTCCTGAAAAGTCAAGTCCCACTGGACCTTGGCCAAGTCCGTAATTATCCTCCAGAATTGGAGTAAGTATAGTGAGAATAATATGAGAAATGCCATAAACCAAAGCCGTAAAGAATGACATAATAAAGACGATTGGTGAAAAGAACAGCATTTTAACTGGGCGTAGCAAAGATACCTTCAGATCCGCATGTTTTTCCGGACTTCCATATTTCGATTGCAGATCTTCATTTCCAGTACTTTTGCGAAGATTCTCTACTTTTCGTTGCACAAGTTTCACCTTGTATGTTTCTCGAAATGTAAGAAATCCAAAACAGGTTACTGCTCCTACAGCAATCGCCACAATCCAGATACTCCATCGCCAGCCTTTTGCTTCAGTGATATAAGAACCGACGATCGGTCCGGAAAATGGACCGAGTAGTAGAAAAGCAATAGCTGCTGACATGGCGGTACCTCAATCTTCTTTTCTGAAGAGGTCTCCGACTATACTCGGCCCCAAAGTCACAGAACAAACAACTAGTCCGCACAGAAAAGGAAAAGCAATCAGCATGGACATATTAGTACTCAATGCTCCTCCTGTGAGACGCAGGATTAAAAATAATATTTCTAGCATGATATACAGGCATTCGTCCATAGACTTCCAATAAGGGTCCCACAAGAAAGGCCCGAAGACTTCACCGAGTTCCCAGATGGAAACTAGCAAAGTCGAGTATAGTTCATTTGTAACGTGAAACTCGTCCATTATTCGTGGCACTGCTGGAACGATGGTGATGGTACCCAAATTACTATATTTGAACTCATTAGACATATTGTTTGAGGATTATCCAAGATCACGCAAGCTTGAGGTGAGGGACTATTAGAGTGGAAGTATCAACGTACCATAAGATGAACATTAAAGCTGTATAGCTGGCAATTGACCACTTTCTTCATAAAGGCCAATTGTGAGAATGCTCCGGCTCATTCTCATCGAGATCGATAATATTTTCATCATTTTCCGCTTCATAGGTTCCAGTGGCCGAGACGTCTGGTTTTTCTAAAGACAGGGCAATCTTCTGGTCTGATTTTGTTTCCAATGCTTCTTCCTTCAAAGCAACATCGAGTACCGGATTGTCCATTATGGGCGTAAGCTGAGGTAGTGAAGAAACTCAAGACATCTTGCAGAACTTATTATTATCTTAAAGAGAATGTCTTGTATCTGGGTCATCCAACTGTTGGAGAGCCAGAGGAAAAGCCGACAATATGATATGACACCTGGTAATCGGAGTGGAATTAAAATCTCCCATTTGCAGGATCTCAAACTGCAGTACGAGCTACGGCTGTCATTTTCCGGATCACAATTGAAATATCAGGATCTTTGAAATCTTAGGTCACTGCTGTCTTTGCTAATAAAATAGATTCTCATTGGGCTTGACCATATTGGGAGAAACTAGATCACTCCAGGGGAGGATAGAAGGGTGAGAGGGTTGGAAAACGGAAGACAGAATAGATCTGAAGATCCTGAGAATCTCTGAAATGCATATTATTTCGAATATTTTCTACTCTAACAGGCCTCTCAACCCAAGCATTAAAGCTATACCAGTAGGTGCATATCACATTATCCTCAGTACGGTGCTTGCCTCTCTCTACCGGGATAAATCATCAAGACCTGTGATCTTCATGCAGAAAAGCTTGTACAAGCAATATCAGCACTAATCATATAAACACAATCCACAGATAAGACACATACCAACACATCTAATGTTGGTATCAGCAGATATTTGATTCGATCGTGGTTCAGTATGTATTTTTGCGGGTCGTGCGGCGTAGCTATAACCACTACGAATCCTTATCTCGCCTAACCTTCTTTTTCGGCATCAAGTGCTTACATATTCGTACTAATGATGGAATAAATGTAACGCTTGTTATTTTGTTATGATTAGGGGAATTAGTTGCAAATTGGGAGAAATATGATAAGATTATATAAACGGGGATTCTATAACGTGGCTTTCTTCACTCACTGATGAAAGATACGAGAGCTGACAAGCCTACTCGTTCATCAGACCAGAATTTATCGTGCTCTTCGCTCAAATGAAAGGATGATAAAGAGATGGGACTTCCCAAAGCTTGAAGACTTCTTGAAGACAAATCAAAAGTGATCTATACTATAAATTCGTACCACAACATACATTGCGGAAATGCATCATCTGAATTCTCACAGAAAAAGAACCGTGAAGCTTGCACAAACTAGAAGATGATCCGGGCATCAGTCGTCAGGTCCATAGTGACATGCCACTTAGTTCACTATGTCATATCTTCATTTCGTACGCTGCTTGAATGTACTTCGTGGTGGAGTTATATGCCATGCGGATGATACTCCACGATACACTGGACTCCAAGAAAACCAGAAGAGTGGTCCGGGCTCATTGCACACGTATCGTAATTAAAAGCAGCCGGACACCCAGACTGATGCGCATACTGCATGCTGAAGACATATCGGAGCAATAAGAGAGAAAAGCTTCCGCGAACTCAGTAGAAATCATATCACTCCCGCCCACCCAGTTCTTCAGCCCCTCCCCTTGTATCCACATCACATACCCCCTACTCCCGGCTTCATCCCTCTATAAACAACCATAGGAATACACAGTGCATTCCTCTCCTCCGCCTCTCTCTCCCCCTTCTCAATCAAACCCCACCACATTTCCGCCGCCTCGCTCTTCCCAATCCTCATCAAACTATCCGCGAATTCCTCCATCGTCAATAAATGTTGTTCATTAAATGCTCTTACCAATCTATCTTCATCTCCAAAACTCTGCATTTCTCTTCCCTCGAATCCTGCATCTTTGAAGAAAGACGGAATATTGAGCGTCCAATCATACCGTCCGTTTGCTCAGGGCATGGAGCGGATTTGTTGGAGATCTGGGCCTTGTATAGAAGAGGAGAAAGTTTTGACATGCATGTTTACGCAGTCAGTCCAGTTCATCCCATTGTAGATATCCTGTACTATCTTCATTAGCTTTTACGCCTTTCCCTCTCCCCTTCCACAAATCTTAGATGTTAGAAACTAACCTCCCGGCTTCAACAACCTCATCAATTTCCGCACAAACTCCCAAATCCGATTCTCCCCCTCCAGAAACAAAACCAGCAATCTCACATGCACAAAATCAAACATCCCCATCCACTCCTCCGGCACATCGTCGAAAATATCCCATTTCCTCACCTGCGTATTCCGGGGTATCCATTTCTCATTCGGCGCCTGTTTGATATCTTTATCAAAACCTACCATTTCCCCTTCCGGGAATTCCCGTGCTACATCTAGTAACCATGTTGCAGTGCCTGTGTTGCTACATCTGCAATTTGGATATCCGTGGGTAAATGGGGAAGAATGGATGGATGAATGTTGAATCCAAGTGCTTCTTTCCAGAGATAGTGTTGTAGATTGAGTCGACAGGAGGAGATGTATGAGCGGGTGCGAGCGCGGTTGAGAATGTAGCCGTGCCCGGAGGAGAGACTCCAGTCTGATTTTGAAGATTCGGGTGCTGAAATTGGGAGGTTGGAGGTTGGGATGGAATGGTATTGGAATGGGAACTTTCTTTGTATGAGGAAAGGTGTATGTGTGTGATTACTGGGAAACAATGGAAGGAAAGGATGTTCAATATTTGAAAATCCGGATGATAGATAGCCGACAAAAAGAAACCAAATGCCCTCTGCCCCATCATCAACAGTCGGTTCTTTAAATGGCATTCCGATGCGAGATAGCTGCGTAAGTCTGCACTAGCAAACCCAGGAACTGAGCTAATCGCACACGAGTAATGAATGCATAATCAACCAACTGTTGGAATCGGAATTGGAATTGATTACCCCGCTACGAGTCGGCAATGATAGATAGCCCTTCATCTAACCCCAGGTAATCTCAAACATCGCGGAATAACGTAATTAAAGACCAGAAAACTGAATAAACAAAGAAATATCGTGTCATATAAACATACGAAAAGTAGACAAACACATCAATCGTTCGAGAATCTAAACCGCAATCTGGAATTGTGACATGAATTCCATCTCCTCTGCATCGAAATGAGTATAGATATAAGATATAAAATATAAATAACCTAACATCCGATCATTTGTACCAACAGACATCCTTTTAAAAAGATAAAAAGATATTATGCAAATAAATACCTGCTTTCCAAGAAATGAAAAATTCCATGTAATGCCATCCCATCTGCAAACAATGCATTAAAATCATTACCCGACCTCTCGAAAAACTGTATTCACTTATTTCATGTGTGCATCATTCGACACGTCAAGCCAGACTATCCGAACAATCTGAAGTAAACACCCGACTCCGATGTTTCCCATCCAATTTCATAATTCCATATATATTCCCACACTCTAACCGTCCCATCCCTTATCCAGTGGAAGAGAGATGTATATCCCCTCTATCGCACATCATGAACCCCAACAATCTCTCTCTCTCTCTCTCACACACACACATCCCCTCACGCCAACCTATTCATCTGGCCCTTAACTTCTCCACCCCCCAATTCTCTCACCGGCTGCAATCCCGACATCTCAGCATGATATTCCGGCGCATACATTTCATACGCCACGGAAGCACTTTCCGAATAATTCCTCGAGTCTTCCATTTTCTCATTCATATGTACTGTCGAAGTAGGATATACCGTGTAATCCGAATTTTGCGCTTGTTGTTTTCTGCGCCAGAAGAGGAATCCCGCCGCCAATGCTAGGAGTGCCACAACTGTGATACCGATACCGATTCCGGCCTTTGCTCCGCCGGAAAGACCGGTCGATGGATCGCTATTGGCGGAAAGCGCGGTTTGGCTTGGTGATGTGGAGGCGGATGCTGTGGTGCCGGAGTTTCCGATGGAGGAGGTGGTAGAAATTGTTGTCGCTGTCGTTGATGCATCACTGCCTGAAGTAGTTGCTGTCGATGTTGAGGTAGTAGAGCTTGAAGATTCCGTGGATATTGGTAATCCTAATGTGGTAGGCGATGCACGCTGATTTTGATCGACGATAAATTGCTCACTATTCGCACCATATCCATTTGAAGCATTTTGTTTCAAATCAAACCAACAAGGCGAGCCACCTAACCATCTCCAATTGATTGGTGCGGAGCCATTAAATGCTGTAACCGTGGTATGACTTTCTGTGAGGAAAATATTGAGTTAGTTTGCATTGCTCCGTCATGTTCTTTGATAATAATTCACGATGAGATCTTACCTGTGATTAATGGACCCGTAAGATCCGTCATATTCTGGCAATAGATCCAGAGTTGGGGCTCGGGAAAAGGAGATGTGTAGGTTACATTAACGGTATCGAGATAGTTGACGGTGAGATCTTCCGTTGGATACAGAAAAACAACACCATGATCATCAGCTCCAGTATATCCTATACTCCACCAAAAGCAAGTAAGAAATGTGAAGAAATGGATGCGTGAGTAATACATTTCTGATGACTGCAACAAGTGATGTCCTAGTTTAAGTTACACTGAGGATCAAAATCATCAAAAGATTCCATGTTGGATACGTGAAAGATTTGAATCTTCTGGGAGATGTTGAACAAGGAAATGGGGCTCATGCGTCTAAGGGCTAGGTCTTTGCCCAGAATCAAAATATGGGTTAGATGGGATTCTTCCTTAATGCCACTTAAAACAGTGGAGATCTGTAGCTGAGGCCTCCTGTCAACTTTCTTCAAAAGGAAGTAAGCTTAATCGTTGCGTTGTCTTAGAGATTGATTTCTGGTTGGCTTGGCTGCTTGCTGCGGCAGTATTTGTATTTTTAACGAAGGGTGGGATGACTTGACACTACTCACTTGGGTAGTATAAAATTGATGATCGTACTTTAAAGGAGGTTACAGGGCTATTATAATCATCCTTGTACATGACTGTAGCATGGCTCGAGCATGGCTTTCAAATAACTTCCGGGGTACCAACATCATTCCAACCACTCTGATACCACAAATGACGAAAATGAACTCTCTTGAATGCAACACAAGTACGAAAAATATAGCAAGCAAGATGCAACACGCGAACACAGCACAAGTTTCTCTTCTTTCCCCCACCATTAGAACGCACCTAGTATCGGCTTCTTTCTGGATGGTATCCTGATACCATATCCTCCAGTTTCCTGTCAACTTTTCTTCGAAAGGATTTGAAAGATAAGCATAATGGGCAATAACTTTTTTTGCTGCTACAGAACTTGATCTTTGATTGGCTGGTCTGGCAAGGATGGACTTAGCGAGATATATATTTGGGAATATTTTTCACGTAGGTGGGATGATGCATACCTATCCATTATCTGATTGGTGGAGACTGCATTAGCCAAGCTAGCCAAGCAAGCTATCTTAGCCTCCCGAGATTAAGCTTATTGTTCCCACGTTCCACAATCCTCCTGTCTCGACTTTTTATACCTATCGGAACCATCTTCACCACGTAAAACGACAGCATTGCACCGCCTCAAAATAAAAACCTCATATACTTCCCGTACCCTCGTGTCTGCCAAGTTTAGCCCCAAGACTGAGAATTACGAACCAACGAACAGATCACTCGAATTTTCTGCTTGATAACAATGTAACCCCAGCACGTGCTGGGTCCACGACAGGGTTTAGCTTGTTGAAATCAAAGCGGAGCCATATCTCATCAATAACAAACAGGATCCTCCAAAGCTGTCACCGGCGCTTAAAGTCCTTTACAACTTGTTGAATCACATCATTTCGAAATCATAAAGCCCACAATTGCCAGGTCATTACCGCCAGGGTCATTACACTAGTAAAATAAGCGGCAGCTCCAAATGCTCCTTGAATATCTTTCTCCAGTATTGTCCAACAAATAGCAAATGCTATTCCTAAGACAGAGGAGAGAATAAACATAACGGTAACTGCCAAGGTCGTATTTAATCCCTCGACAAAATGTAATCCCCAGCCTAGATTCTCGCTTAAATTATTTGCATTAAATATGATCGGTTCGATCTTCCTGCGGGGAATTCGTTGGAGGTAGAAAGTCGAATTGATCCGAGTCATTGATGGGCAGTCTTGGAAAAGATGCAGCATATGTTCTGGACCTATAGGAGGAACCATTTTTGGGGGCGGCGGCGGTGCAAAATCATACTCATTGTTTGTTGGCGGAAGATCGTTAGGTTTGACATGATCAACGTAGTCGTCTGGGCAGCCTTCGAACTATGTAAAGTCAGTAATTTTATTTTGAACGTTCAATCAAGACCGGGAAAGTTCGGTATAACCAGCCGGTGAAAGGAGTGTCGTTGCTCAAGGTTTAAACGAACACCTCCGACCTTTTCAAGGTTTACCGAATGTTATTCTCAAAAGCCCAGACTCGATTCGAAAGCACCCCGGATTCTGAAAGTCCGATATACTAACAAGAAAAATCAACCGGGATAGGGAGCTCATACACCTATAAACTCTATTCTCTTCAATTTCATAATCGCGCAATCCTTCCACGTCTTTTTCTTATTACAGGCGCTTCTCAGAGCTTTGAAGAAACTTTTATCTGTCAATCGATTCTGATTTTCGTCCCTACACACATGAAGTGGCTTGAGGTGGGTCGCATGTGATCTTTTCTTCATGCACAAATGCAACCAACGACATTCATCGGCAGGGAGACAAGCCGGATTTCTTTGAGGACTTGCTTTCACAAACATTGGCAGAGAAGTATGTCGAACTCTCGATAGTTTTCCTGAGATGAGAGTAATGCCATTTTGGAGTTTTCCAAGAGCCCAATTGTTCGTCAACAATGGTTGATTTGTTATCCGTGCTTGAGTAATGTAGCCTGCTTGCATCAATTATTTTGCGAAATCTGCAACTGCACCTTCTTGGCCTGGATACTCGGTAAAGTCGTCATAATAAGCATGTCCACATTTCTAGTAGGGTATTAGCGGGAAACTGAAGTCATAAGTACGAAGTCTCATATAATTGTTCTTACACATTTCCAAACCATGCGTTGAGTAGCATTTGGTAAAACCTCATATCTTCCAAGTAATTTCTGCATGCTAGAATATATCCTGTCCAAGATAAGATAACTATCTAAAAGCGATTCTGTTAGATTGGAACATAATTTGGTTTCTGTAGTTCTGGAGAAGGACCTCCTCCTTGGAATTCTTTGGTAAATATTCCCTGCTCTTGCTGATATCAGATACCGTGCTGTTCTCCAACTCCTTAGCTTGATGTTTCGAATCGCGGAGAAGAGAAGAGAGAGCTGCTAGACGTGCTCGGAATTTATCAAACCTCTTCTCCAGTACCATGTTATTGATGGGCGACGTCATACTTCTGAAATATTCTTGTGAAAATAAATGAGGTTCGTGATAATGCACTTGTCTCCAAGTTTCCACAGCATAATCCATGCAAATGAACGCTTCAGCAGGAGAGTATATAACCCAAAAATATTCTCTATAGCCCAAACAAAATAGGTGATCTATACGGTGCCAATCCAGCACTGCCTCGGGTTCCTTCCTTATCACGCGAAGAGATGGTGGATGCTTAACTACTTGCAGAAGTAAGATGAACGCAGGTTTCCTATCCAAGGACAGCGGAGAGGTACGCTCAACGTCAAAGTTGGGAGCATCAACGAAACTGTTAAACGTGTCGGGGTAGTCGATGTCGAAATATGCGGGATGTTGAGAAAGTGTGAGTCGAAGATTTTTCCTATCAAGTCAGAAGATTTGTCAGCCCCCACGATCAACATAATTTTCTCGAAAGAGATATTCGGACTCATTACCCTATAAGAATTGATGTTCCGTAGAAGCCCAAAAGGATTTCAAGTGAAACAGCGCAAGCAGTTTGCACATCGTAGAATAGAAGAAAAGGATGAAGAGCATCTGAAATACGAATTAGAGAAAGCGGGCCAGTAAGCCGACATAAAGTATAGTTCAACTGCAAGATGTGATCCGACATCGGTAGAGTTCTTAGAATGGGTGCTCCCTCATGTTTCGTCTCTAGGAGACCGATTGCTGATTGCCTATGATCTGTATCCATGCTAGATGATTCTGCTCTGCTCTTGTGGCGTTTGCTAGATGGAATCCGTTTTGAATCGTCTGAATAAAACTCTCTCCCTTCGCTGAGGATGACAGGAGAAGCGTTTCTTTGTTCTAATTTGAATTTCTCTGACGCAGATCCATATCCCCGCAAGTAATCTGTGTAAGGATCTGTAGGAGAGATGAGAGGTGATGGGGGAGGTGTGAGAGGTGTTGGACTCAGAGTTGGGGCTCCAATTTCGAGAATACCCTCTTTCTTGCCCGTTTTCTAAATTCTTCTGTCCGATTGCCTACCTGATACCGGTTCCCATACATTCAGAACGTTCTTGGAAGACCCATCATCCTCCATCACTGCTACAAAATCAATCACAATGCTTGGAATTCGAGCTCTCCTCGGGATCAAGCAAAACATCATATACATTCAACGACCTTGGCATTTTCAACTTCCTCTCATACTAATTCTCGTCGAAATTAAGCTTATCCTCCTCCTCCTCCCCTTAAAAGTTCGGTATCTCCTCCAAAATCCCATAACAGACCTTTGTCATCTGATTCAGGATACCCGAAACCTCTCTCAAAGACCTTGAGACTCCTTTTAACACCACAGAACGGCGTTTCAATCTCTCTGTCAGAGCTGAATGAATGACGGCCATCTCCTTGGGACGAGATTTCGTCACCTCATCTAAAGACTCGTAGAAATTATTCAAAATCTCCGCACTGGATCTCCATGCCTGTTCCATAGCATCATCATAAATTTTCAACCAATCGAGGTCTTCATCAGACATGAAGCCTAGAATACCCCGACTTGTTAATTCCTGTGCCATATTGAAGATCGAGTTTTCAATGATCTCGAGAATCTCAGCTCAATAATGCTAAACCCAAAACCTATAATCTCCACACATATAACAACATAAGAAATGAAAATCACAAAAATCAAATGTCAAACTCCAACAGGATAAATAGAAGCCTAGATAATCATCCCATCTCACAAGCCACATCGACTTTCCGATAGGTTTGGCAGAGCCTTGCTGCGCATACATCACATACATCTATCGCCCATCACTCAGCCCTCCACCCATTTCGATAATCTCATCATATGCCCATCATGAAACCTCACTCGCAAAACTTCATGCTACGAATAGAAGTTAAGATCGTATCATATAGACCTATCCAACAAACATCCCAACATACTAAAACCGTACCTCGAAAAGCACGAGATATTTTCTAAGACCATATTTAATTTAATGTATCTATCTTCAAGAGAAAACAAAAACAAAAGTTCCATTGAGAAATTCGGGAGTAGTTTGACATTTGATTTAACAATCAACTATGCTTAGGATGAGAGGTCTTCCTGCTGCGACCAAGACCTATATAGGTATTGATCACGTGCCTAGCTATTCGGCAATCACTACTAACTAGACAGGCTGTAGTCATGACGGTAGTATATTATTATAGATAACTTTAACCCTCGTCTCATTATCTCCCATTGTCAATATCATTACAATCCTCATCCACACCCCACCCATCTTCCCCCCTATCTCTCCCCCCAATTCCCCCTCGCCCACTCCCTCAAAACATTCTTCTTCACCTTCCCCGTACTCGTCTTCGGCAATTCACGCACCACGTACACATCCCTGGGTACCATAAACCCACTAATACAACTATCCTCCTTTGCCCACCTCACCACCTCCTCACCCTTCAATTCACCTCCGCCTTCTTTCATCGTCACAAAAGCCACCGGACACTCCCCCCACTTCTCATCTTTGACCGCGACGACTCCCGCCTCCAGAACGCCCTCATGCTGTACCAACATTGCTTCCAGGGCCACACTACTGATATTTTCTCCCCCGCTAATAATGATATCTTTTGCACGGTCCAAGATCTGCGCACTTCCATCCTCGTGCCACACTGCCAAATCTCCACTATGCAATGCGCCTCCTGCGAAAAGTTTCTTGGTCGCTTCTTCATCATGATAATAACCCTTTGCGCAGATATTTCCCACGAAGATGATTTCTCCGATTTCTTTCCCGTCGCGAGCTACGTCTATGAGTTGATCTTCTGGTTGATCGGGTTTGATAATGCGGAGATTGAGCGAAGTGAGGAAACCATGTCCTTGACGCGCCATACGATTGTATTTTTCTTCGAGTGGGAGGTCTTCCCAAATAGGCATGTGATAACCTTTGGTGATCGGACCATAGGTTTCTGTCATACCATATACATGAACTGGCATGAGGTTGAGATTTGTCATTGTTTCGAAAAGATGAGCTGTAGGTGGTGACGCGGCGACTGTGACGCGGACTGGGTTTGGGAGTTTCGTGGCTTCTTTCGAGGCACAGAGGAGAGTATTTACTGTAGGTGCGGCGTTAAAATGAGTGATGGGTTGGGATTTTAATAAATTCCATATCAGAGGATAATCGATCTTGCGTAAACAGAAATGGGTACCCCTAACCGCTGTTACAGCCCAAGGGAAAGTCCAACCCGCAGCGTGAAACATAGGCAGTGTCCAAAGATAACCACATCTCCCCTTATGGAAGTTCAATCCTGATTCTACCACATTTCCCATCGCTGCAAGATATGCACCCCGATGAGTATAAACCACTCCTTTAGGTTTCGCCGTTGTTCCACTCGTAAATGGGATTGCAATCGTACCATCCTCATCATCAGCCTGTGCATGCAATCCATCCCAGCCCTTTCCTCCATTCTCCCCATCATATTTCAAGCCCTCCAGGACCGCATGATCAAACTCGCCATCATCTCTATCCGTATCCTCATCAACAATGATTTTGACTCCTTGATTCCTCCCCCTAAACCCCTTCAACAACCCCACAAATTCCCTATCCACAATAATACAATCCACCCCCGCAAACTCAAAAATATAAATAATATCCTCCTCCTTCAACCGATAATTAACACCCACATGTACAGCGCCCGCAGCCGCAACTCCAAAAATACATTCGAGAAAAGCAGGCGTATTCGGACATAGGATTCCTATTCGAGAGAATTTGTGTTTTTTGAGATAATATGCTAAACCGCGAGAACGATCTGCAAATTCTTGATAGGCTCGTGTGATTGTTTGTCCATTCGCAGTAACATGATGGATAGCTGGAGCATCAGGTTCAATGGCTGCTGCGCGGGGAAGGAAAAATGTAGGTGAAAGGGTATGGATGTGATGTTTTGGAGTTGGTAGTGAAGTTGAAGATGTCTTTGATTCAGAAGAAGGTAATAAATGATTAACCAAACTTTGAAGCCTGGAAGCAGCACCCGACATCTTGAATTTCCTTTGGTTTGACCTGATTGATTTCGTATATCTTTCTAGTCAGTTGTCGATGTCCCGAACAATCTCGTCGATTTAACTCTTCTCGGAAGTCTTTATAGTGTTACTCTCTCTCTCTCCAACCCAATTCTCAAGTTCGCACTATACTTCTTCAGTCGAAGTGTCTCGTAATCATTCGTCGTCTTGAATCTTTCGCATATACTCGTTATCGCCCTTTTCCGACTTTACTAGCCGTATATCAATCAAAGGATGTAACTTTAGTATCTCCCTTGAATCCTACAAATTCAACTCTGAATAAACAATCCCAATCAAATCAAATCCAATCAAATCCAAACCCTCTCAAAAATAATTAACACCCCTTCAATAAAAGACCTGATCAATAAAAAAACAAAGTATCCAAATACCCATCTAATTCATAGATAGATACCTACCCTAATACTTTATACTTTTACCAAGCTCGTAGGTCCATCGTACTACCTACCTCGGGTCCCTCCTCCCGCAGCAAGAATGTGGAGTATCCCGCACGCTCTATTTACCCCACCATCGCCTGTCCATCCATCCAACCCACGCCAATCATTCAATTCAACCAATCAACCAAATCAATAAATCATCCACACTCCATCATCCTCGGCAACTTCTCAACCTTTTTCAAAGGAATAAATTCCGCCCCGCCCGGCATCGGCATCGGAGATCCGGAGCGGGTACTTGGGTACATTTCTACAGAGTACTTCATCGTGCATTTTGAGTCATGAACACATCAATGAAAACGTCAATTAGAAAGAATCATGTGTATTGTCTATCACATACCCAGTTAGTGAAAATAGGCATTGAGGGGAAGGAAGATGTGCAAATGATTCCAAGGATATTTTGAGGGAAGATGAGGATGCGGAATGGGAGAATGGGAGATAGGGGCGAAGGTAAACTGTGTAGCACTTCAATAAAATAGTGATCATGCACAATTGAATCCTTCCAAGTGCGGGAATCTGGATATCTTTGGTTCTACCTATGGGTATATTAGTTGAGCTGTGATAGGTAGCCAACAAGTTACATCATATCATGATGATCTTTGAAGCTCAATTTTCGAAAGATCCATCAAACTTTCTCCGAAACTGCTCTTTGAATTCACAAAGAATTAAAGTAACTTGTACCAAACCAATGCTCATTCAATAAACTGTAACTAAAATGGATTTCATTGTTATCTTTCACATTTCCACTTCCATTTCCACAAAAACAAACGCAATATATTCATTCTTGATTCATGCCTTGGGCTTTTCATTTTGCTATGAACTGCATGCAAGCCGAAGCAATACACATCAAAGTTCCTTGCTGCATCAGACTCCTTTTGCCGTTACAGCATTTCCCAATATCGTGTGTATGGTAAATGAATACCAGGCCTTGAGATCTCCCAAAGAATGGTAGGACAAAGCATTGACGTTGTTATTGTTGAAAAGAAGAAACCGTAAAACAACCCAATCCATCCACCCAGCAGCGCAAAATCACATCAAATAAGGTCCAGGAGGTTTAATAGCCGAGAGCAGCCAACTCAGTCTTGGTCTTATCATCGATCTTAGCGGACTTCTGGGCTTCTGAGAGCTGCTTGCGTGCGGCCTTCTTTCGCTCGTAGTATGCTGCGCTCTTAACCTTTCTTCTCTCCTCAAGTCTGTAATAACCCGTATTAGTAAACATATCGGGACAATCCGGATTCAACCAAATCCTAATGAATTTACTAACCTAGCAACAACATCTTGGTATTTCCATCCGACCTCGTGACTTAATCTGCCGACAGTGCAGTATTTGCGTCCAGGCTTCAATCTCAACACCCTCAAAGCTTGGGGAACGACAACGCGCTTGACTTTGTCGTATGGTGGTGGGACACCCTCGAAAACCTTAAGTCTCTCCATGGCGGCGGCACCACGGGCAGTCTTGTGAGGAATCATACCACGGACGGTCTTGTAGAAGATTCTGGATGGGGCACGGAAATGGAAAGGACCTATTCGTGAAAAGTCAGGATATTTTCCTTATATCGAATGCGAATCGCAATCGCAATTGGCGGATTATGAGTTCTTACCTCCACGGGTTGGGTTGTATCTGGTCATCTTTCGGAGGTAGGCGTGGTACTTGACTATTATCGGATTTAAATCAGTCTTCCATCATTTCAGGTATTCCATCCCAACGCGACAATAAAACCCATCATATCCAATTCCATCGCAATTTCAAGTAAAGGTAAAACGTACGCTTCGCACGGAAGAACTCTCCAGAGATGTTCAAGGCCTCACATCGTACAACGACGATCTTCTGGCCGTTGAGCAACTGCTTTGCAACAGTGCTTGCAAGTCGGCCAAGAAGGTGACCCTTGGCATCGATCGTGATCTATGAGAAGAAGTCCAATATCAGCAATTCGTTCCTATTCGTAATCGTCCATATCGCTAAGCCCAGAAAATCCATTTTCCATCATTGTTGTCGCGAGAGCTTGAATTGGGCTTTGGTTGCCATGGATTTGTATGGAATTGAGCACTTACGACTGGCTCGAAGGTCGACATCGTGTCCTGGATAACTTGTCAGAATGAATTCGAAAATCGGACAGAAAATCAAGATGCTCTACCTTCGTTATTTAATGAGGGCGGTGTCGTGGTTTGTCGGTTGGTCGTTGTCTTCGAATTCCTTTACGGTTGATGGATTCTCCAAATTGACACCGGTTTTCGCGCTAAAAATATTAGCCGAGTCCCAGGGCTAACAACCCCAATTTGATGAAAAATCGAAAGGAATTATTTATTGAGTGAGGCAAAATAATGTTGATGATGAATCAATTTTTGTAAATGGCAATGTGTATATAATTTTACGTTGAACTCACTTTGATTATGTTTGTACAGTATTGTTGAAAAAATGAAGTTGTAGATGTGTGCGATTGCAGCCTTGTCATTTTTACGTTGATCGAATTTTCACTTCAGTCAAGCCTCGCCAACCTGATTTTATGGCGGATAATAAGGCTGCAACTGATCTCGATGATTACTTAGATGAGAGTCATTATTATATCCAATGTTTAAATTGAAACAATAGATATATTTGGACTTTACTTAGGACTACCAAAGAAATTACGGTTACAAGATAGTGTAAGAGGTAGTGTACTATCTAACCAAGGGGATTGACTCGGTCAATTACTATCACCTATCAACTAGATACTTGAAACTTCTACATCACTCAGACATTTAGAACAGCTTGAACTCGAATATCTAACACTATTCCTCAGTTGTAAATTTGGCAAGATAACATGCTATGGCAGACTCATTATGAACCATGTGGCTGTAGGGTAGAATACAACAGATTATTATTAGTAGAGCGTGAACAACCGGTTTAGCTATTGTTACAACTACAGTATGATACCACATGTAGCGAAAGGCGAAAGGAGTCAAGTTAAACACTTTAGTTTGACATAAATTCGATTCCTCTTCCCTCCTGAATACAAACACACTGGCCATAAAGTATGCATATGCATTTCCAATATAACAAACCGCAAGTAATACCATGCTCCTCGATGCACAGAAATTGATCAACCCTCTCGCATGTTTCCCCTGTGCCAATGACGCTCACCCCTGCACTTCATTTCGAATCCCCTCCTTTCCTATCAACAACTTATTAACACCCATCCCATCTATGCAATACGCCATGCCAAACCTCGCAAAATATTGCAATAAACCATCCTCTCTAGAAGAGTTAAAGTCGGATCACACCCAGTATATGCATAAGAATCCCAATAGAACAAATTTTGTAAATGCAATAAGAGATAGATGCATTTCTCAATGCAGAAGGAATCCGGAGTCGAAACTAGGAGATTGATTGACTTCTACCTCCCAAATAAAAACAATGTAGCCAAAATGAAACCTCTTATTCTGCACCTGGGACCTTTGCATCAAGGTCATTAAGAACATCCTGCGCTTCTCTCACGAGAGCTTTCCTGGTATCCCTCGCTGCTTGATCACCCTCCGTCTCAACCGCATCCAACTTTAATAACACCTGTCCCATAATAGTCTCACTCAACTTCTTGTGTTCGAAATCCTTTTTCTTTTGGTCTTCTGGTGGATTGGCAATAAATGCTTCTGCCAATGGTAAGATGTCGGTGTGGAAGGTATCCGAAATAGCATTTAATTTCTCGATTGGTGTTTTCGGTGTTGGAGGAGGAATTGGTGAAGCAGTTCTAGAAGGCGCAGAAGATTCCATTGGTGGTGCTTTGAGATTGTTATCAGTCTTCTTCTTCCCCTTCTTATTCTTTGATTTGCGAATTCGTTTCCTGAGCTTGGCTGCTGTCCCTTCTACTTCTTCGCTTTCATCTCCCGAATCTTCACTTCCAGTGGCTACGTCCCCGACGATGCAAAGAATCTCCGATTCATTTCTGATTCCATAGCTTCGAACGAGTGCATGATCATCCTTCAATTGTTGACCCTTGTAAACCAATTTCAACTTCCTCCAATTCGAAACTTCCATTAAAGCCGCAGCTCTTTTCCTTAAATCGCTCACATGTAATTTTCCATCCCCGATACTGTAAGCAGGAAATTTGACTGGATATGTAATCCCTTTGTTCTTCACCAATAGCACATCATCTTCCTCTTGTGCAGAATGAGGTGGTCTCAAATGTGGATCATAGGTTCTTCTTGGTTGCTCCAAATCCTCACCGGTGATATATTCATAATCCTCATCTTGTACCTGCGGTGGATTACTTCGACTCGAAAAAGGACTCAAACGACTCGCACCACCACTGAACCAACTATTGCCCCAACGACTCATACTCACAGCAGCGGCAAGTATAACAAAGGCACTACCCGCTAATGCTGTAGGAGGGACGCGATCAATATGTGTATATTTGGCAGCTTGTTCGATGTAAGCTTGAGCGGGTTCAGGTATTTGCGAATAGGCAGATTGAAGATGTTGAACGGTAGTATCGAGGTAGGTTTGAAGAGAATCCGGAAGACGTTGAATGGCAGAAGACAGGGTGCCACCTTGCGAGTCCAAAACGCGGGAAGCCACCTTGGCTGATTTTAGTATCTAGTCCTGTGGATGGGACTTTATTTTTTTCCTTGAGAAAACTTGTGAATGTGATATAACAAGGCTTTCGATATTTTGATAGCAGCGTTGAGGCGGAATCAATACTAGAGTGAAATTGATATCTGTCCGTTCATTGATTGCTTACCGTTTGAATGTCCCCTTGACTACCGAGAGTATAAGAGTAACTCGAGTACTCCGTACCTCACAATAAATAAGATTTAATGCTAATCAAGGGTCATGAATTTCTTTTTCAATTACCTATTCAACATTCTGAGTCTTCACTACCTACTTACTGCTGGTTACAATACAATATTTAGTAACCTCTTCCTTTTCCTCTACTCTAATCATCCATATCAAATAGATCACAGGGCTGTATACCAACACATATCTTTTTAGCAGCTTTGCCTCACTCTTGCATTATTCCGCCCCAGTATATTGAAGCAATATCACATGATCATCAACCAATGAGAGATCTTTCTGCTTTTTATATTGCCATATATTGTAAAGGTAGGTATATAATATTAACCATTCAAAACTTCATATAAATAGCAGAAAATACCACAAATTTATAAGCAAATAACTCAAATCATTAAACCAGAATACGGAGTATAATAACTTACATAATCTACCTCATAATAAAGTCCACAACTCCCTTCGAATCTCACCCTCGCAGCTGATCTACCATCCATCCATCCATACCTAATCCAGTCCAGTGACGCAATATCCCAATCAAATCATCAATCAGCACCAGCAATTTCTAGAACATCCCCCGCCTCCAACGCAATTGCTAATCAACATTTAACCCCTCCCTCCCTCCTAATATAAGCCTAAGTCAAAAAAAAAATCAACCACCACCACCTGCCAAATTCTTCTTCTACCCGCTCCGGAACTCCCCATACACATATCTATCTACTCCTCCCTCCGTACACATATAAAAAGACCCCACCCAACCCTTCACCTACAAGACCTAGGTATATACCGGTCTCATACCATATCGCCCATCATTAATTTCATCCGCCGTTTTTTCACCACCACGCCCGTCAGTGCCGCGAGAATGTCTGCTGCGCAAACGAAAGCTGATGGCATTATTGCCGATAATGCTGTTGGTATGTATTTAATTTTCTTGTTTGTGATGTTCTGGTCAAATCATTCTAGATTTCTCATCTTCCCGATGTGGAGATGTACAATATACACAGATAACTAACTAACCAACCCATCAAACACACAGCCGTCTTCAGCAAATCCTACTGTCCATACTGCAATGCGACCAAGAAGCTTTTGACCGATTTAAAGGCGAACTTTTACGCTATTGAGCTTGATCAAGTTGGTATGTGTTTTTCTCTCTCTCTCCTTCTTTTCCTTCTCTCTTCTCTTCCCTTCGCAACCTACCATCCACTAACCAACCCCAGACGACGGCTCCGAAATCCAAGCCTATCTCAAAGAAAAGACAGGCCAAAGCTCCGTCCCCAATATCTTCATCGGTCAGAAACACGTCGGGGGAAACTCTGATTTGCAGGCTAAGAATAAGAAGGAGTTGGAGAGTCAATTGAAGGAGTTGAATGTTATTGAGGGTTAGAGAGGTTTTGTGGTGGAGGATTGTGGTTATGAAGTGGAAGGGAGATGTGAAGGGGATTGTTGGAGGATGGGTATGGAGGATATGCTTTTGGGTGGGATTGTAGAGTTGAATGGATGAATGAAAATTGATACATGAAGATTGTTTTATTTGTTTATTTGTTTACTTGTGTTTTGTGTTTTGTCTCTTGTGCCGTGCTATACCATACCGGACCCCCCTTTTCATATCATCATAAAAATACTCATACACAAGCATACACTAAAATACAACCCACAATCTACACCCTCACCATCCCCTCCACACTCCCCACCGGACGCTCCACCAACCCCATGACCCCCTCCACCACACTCCTCCTCGCCTCCTCACTACTCACATTCGCGCCCGCCAAATACCCCAACCAAATCCCCCTACTAATCCTCTCATCACGCACCTCTCCCAATCTCCGACTCCCACTCTTCCCATCCTCATACCACACCCCCAACACCCCTTTCTCCCCGCGACTCAACAAAAGCTCTCTTCCCTTCGGCACACTCCCGCGATTAAACAGCGCCTTGAACTCCGCAATCGCCTTCCCAAACGCCTCGTCCCCGAACTCCTCTCTATTTTTCTGCGCGCGTGCCGTCAAGCTGCGCACCCACGCATCGCGCAGATGGTGGAAATCCGTGTTCCGCGTGGGCACTATGCGGACGAGGGTTTTGATCTCGGGGTTCTGCAGAATGGCGTTCCAGATTTCTTCACTGCGGGAGGGGTCCAGGAGCTGTGATTTGAGTAAGTCTTTTTCCCCTGCGACGAGGGTCGAGGCCCCGTTGGGAGCGGAGTGCTGCAGGAGTGTGCTCTGTAGGGTGCTGAGGGAGGAGTGCGAGATGTAGATTCCGATGACGTAGACTTGGATGCTGAGGAAGGAGACGGTGCGGATGCCGAGGCCGAGGAGTTGGTAGGTTTCTGGGGGGGTTGATGGGGAGGGGGAATCGGAGAATTGGAGGGATTTGGGGAAGGTGGGGATGGTGGTGGTGCCGGTTTGGATCTGGTTGTCTTCTTCTTGTGGTTGTTTTGAAGATGCGGGGAGAATGGTAACGGGAGAGGTGGAGGGGAGAGAAGAGTCGGAGCGAGATGTATCGAGTTTGGAGGGCGGAGGAAGATCGATGGATGTTGCGGTTACCCAGATACAGATCATACCGACGAGGAATCCGGAGGCGGAATAAACGGTGCGGCGTTTGTAGTACGCGCGACGGGTGGCTTCGAGACGGTGTAGGGAGATGGAATCGAGGTGTGAGGTAGAGGGGGGTTTGCTGGTTATTGTGCGGATGTTTGTGCGGAGGGGAGAGGAATATTGGGGTTTGGGATATGTACGCAGCATGCGGGATGCTCGAGGGAGGAAAGACATTTTGAAGGGTGGTTGGTATGTGGATGAGGTTATGCAAACCCAAAAGAATTGAGATGGGGGTGAGGAGTGAAGAAGAGTTTGGATATGAACTGATTTGATGATGATGGAGCGGAGCTTGCGTCCTCGCGTATTGAGAAGCTTTTTAGTGGAATCTGGGGAAAAGCTAATTTTTTCTATATTGGTGTTGATCTAAATAAATAATATGATTCAGTTGGCTTACAAGGATTTATTTATATGGTTCCATCTAGGTTGGATGTCTACGATCTATTCTTTTATAATGTAAATGAAATTAGAGTCATTAAATTAGTTGTATATATATCATATGATTTTCTACCAAGTATTTTGATATATCTACTCGTATGGTTTGATAGTTCTTTCTTTACACTATCTATGAATAATTATCTATATTCTATATTCTCCCCCCTCTGAGTCTCTAAGTACATACTATACATTTCCCCCGACCTCATCAACGATAAGGTTATTCATTAGCTTGTCATCGATGAAAAAGGGGTTCTAGACTTCCTCTACTCTTACCCGAATAACATACAGTAATACCAAGTGAGTTTTGACCATGAATCTAGATCATCTTTTCTATTGTAGATATTCGATACACTTGTTCAATTTGAAACAGTGTAGATAGTGATAGATGAAGCTCTGTTAGGTGGTTTGATTGTTCTATGCTTGGATACTATACATTATCAAAAGATAACTTTGACAGAAGATATTGAATGACGCTCCGCTGGCCCTCCGGGGGCCACTGCCGTGGAGGCAGACTATTTGCAATCTTATCATAAGAGGGCTCCCCCTCAATGAAAGAAACGGCACGTCGTTCCCTAAACTGGAGTAATCGGATAAATATAAACTCTGACGAATTAAGTTCCAAATGTTCTAGATGCCGTTCACATCTAAATCTATAAATAGATAATTATATGTTTTTGATAGGATGATATGCACCTCGAATAGTTTTCATCACTTCAAGGTGTTGTTGTTGTTGTTGATGGAGATGGAGATGATTTGATGATTGGATTTCTGGTGGAATTAAAGTGTGATTGTTGAGATAACTATCAAGTTCAATAATAAGACATGAAATTGGAAATAAATAGAAGTATTGAAGAATGTTAAACTTTCCAAAGTTGTTGTTGTCCTTGGCCAGCAACGATCAAATGTGTACAGTATCATCAATATACATATTAATCGGATTGCTTACTAAGTAAGAGCTCTTACATACTCCCACACACATAATACCATTCACTCACTCACTCACTCACTCACTCATTCCTCTTTACACCACAATCCACCAAACCTCTCAAACACACATTTACCCTGTAAAAAACAACATCCAGAACGGATCTTCTTCCTGCAACCAAAAACCAATGCAAAGTCTCCAAAGTCAAAACATTCAATAAGAAGATCACAACACATCAAATATTGGTGCTTTTATCGCTCAATTTCCCTGGAAAACCTGGAAACCTGGAAACCTGGAAATTGAAATGAATTAAAAAAATTCCTTAACAAATACCTTTCAAAAAATTCAAAATTCTTATTTCTCAAACTCTACGAAATTCGCGACACTTTTTATCCTTCCTTAGAACTACCTACCCAAACCCTGTGAAAATCTTCCTTCCATGATATCGACGAGGCTGAGCAATCCACAATTGTCAGCAACCTCCTCATTTCACCCCTTTGAACGACGTTTATCTTGATATCCATCCATCAACTGCCTCAGAACGTAGCGCCCAATCCAGAAACGCATTCCGACCGTTGCTTCATTACTACTTCCCACTTCAGATACTTCGACTACACCACTACACCATTATACCTCTACACCACCTCCCTGAATTTATCACCATGAAGGGTCGACCGACGAGGATGCCTCTTATTAACTCCGGATTTCCATCTCGTGCGACTCCTGACATAGGTGATGATTCGCATTCATCTACAAGTAATTCGCCCGTGCGAGCCGATTATGAAGAATCCGATTTCTTCACTGGAAATAACGATTCGCAATCCTCAATCGGCGTACCAACCTTTCAAGATATGGCTGTTACAGAGACATGTATATCAGCATCGAATAGATTACCCGCAGAAGTTCTCATCAATGTATTCGCAAAACTCACCCATCCAAACGATGTCTTATCTTGCATGCGAGTCTGCAAGAAATGGGCTAGGAACAGTGTGGATTTATTATGGCACCGACCGGCATGTTCAACATTTCCGAAACTTGGGCACATCTGCAATACGCTTAGCTTGGAGAATCCCTACTTCGCATATCGAGATTTCATCAAAAGATTGAATTTGGCAGTTTTAGCAGATCGCGTCAGTGATGGAACCGTTCAACCTCTTTCCGTATGCACAAAGGTGGAAAGATTAACATTGACCAACTGCGAGGGGATCTCAGATAGTGGATTGACTGGATTAATTACCGATAACAGTCATTTACTTGCTCTTGATATTTCCGGAGTGAAACAAATTACCGACACTTCCATGTTCATCTTGGCGGAGCATTGTCGTCGATTGCAAGGTCTGAACATATCGCAGTGCTGTGGGATTACTTCTGAATCTATGGTGAAAGTGGCAGAAAGTTGTCACCATCTCAAACGCGTAAGTTACCAGAGATGGATTCAAGATTTGGTACTAACATAACTTTAGCTCAAGCTGAATGAATGTGAGCAACTAGACGACAGAGCTATCATGGCATTTGCTCAAAATTGCCGTAACATCCTCGAAATCGATCTCCAGCAATGTAGAAATATTGGAAACGACCCAGTAACTAATCTTATTACACATGGAAATGCTCTTAGGGAACTTCGTTTGGCGAATTGTGAGCTGATTACCGATGCGGCCTTCCTCAACCTACCCCACAAAGCGACATATGATCATTTACGAATATTAGATCTCACAAGCTGTCACGGACTCACAGATGCTGCCGTGGAGAAGATCATAGCTGTTGCTCCAAGATTGAGGAATTTAGTCTTCGCAAAATGTAGACTCCTCACGGATCATGCTGTTCATTCCATTAGCAGGCTGGGAAAGAATCTTCACTACCTTCATCTTGGACATTGTGGACAAATTACTGATGCTGCTGTTATTAAACTTGTTCAAGCATGCAATCGTATTCGCTATATCGATCTGGGTTGTTGTGTTCACCTTACGGATGCATCTGTCACAAAGCTAGCTACCCTTCCTAAGCTAAGGCGTATTGGTTTAGTCAAGTGTGTGAATATTACCGACGAGAGTGTAATATCATTAGCCCTCGCACAAAAACAACGACAATTAGCTCATCGAGGACATCATCTCGATGAACCCGCCAGCAATGGAAGTTGTCTCGAGAGAGTACATCTTAGCTATTGTGCCAATTTAACGCTTCAAGTAAGTGGAAGATGGCTGTGCATGGGATTTTGTTACTAACAAAACTACAGAGCATAATACTGCTACTTAAGAACTGCTCAAAATTAACACATCTGAGTTTGACTGGTGTTCACGCTTTTCTTCGACGTGATCTCGAACAGTTTTGTAGAGAGGCCCCCGCAGGTAATTCAATCACTTGTTGCTTTTCTTTATATGTATTGACATAATTTAGAATTCACCGAACATCAACGCAATGTATTTTGTGTCTTTTCCGGGCCTGGTGTGAATGGTTTACGCAATTTTTTGACACGAGATCTGAGTATGCAGTCAAATCAGCCGGATCCTGAGGACGGAGATTTTGCTGTTCAACAGCGTACGAATTTAGCATCGGCGGCAGCTGATCAAGACGATCAAATAATGACAGGAATGATGAACGCTACTGCACTGAATCCCGAAGAAAACGATGGTGATGACGATGAGGTGCTGGATGCAGTATTTCCTTAGTACTCATTCGATTTACAAAGTATCCATTATCTTAAAGCACTTCATTAGCTATCACTTTAAGGATATCAGGCATACGAAACATTCGAATAGAGGCCATGGAGCGGATATCAACATATCCGATCATTGGGAAATGGAGTTTAGGAGTGAGCAAGGAATAATTAATGGACGCACATACCCATTTCATTACGGATCGTCTTTCGCATATCAGTCGGTTTTGGAACGGAGTGAATGAATACATGGAGGTTATCTTCATGGTACATAGATATCTCCTCACAAGCGAGGGGGTGGTGGGATTATAAAGGCGTAGTATTTGTATATACGCATTTCTTGGCGCTTTGGGTGAGGGTGAATGGTGAATTTGGAGGGTGGGTTTTTGTTTTGTCAAGGTGGGTATGATTTGGGATGATTGATTAGGTGGACCGTATAGGATGGCTCTTATGCGGTTATGGGTGGAGGCACAGCTCTTTTTATCTCAATCAATTGTTTCTTGAGTGGTTCACCTCGAGATTCATTATTATTGTGGATTACATTGATTATGTGGAATATGTCGAGATGAAGACATGGCTGTTGCGTGGTGATTTTCCCTCGTTGTCTGGTGGTGATTTAATTCCTCGCTGTCTGATGTTTATCTGGATTTTGCGATGTGGGAGTGGGATTGAAACATAGGGCTAGGGATTGGGCTGCTGGATGGATGATGGATGATGGATGGATGGTAGTGAGTGTAGTGTAGTGACTGGGTGTAATATGATAGAATCAATATGAGTTATTCAATTCACTGCGATTGGTTAGATGTGATAATGTGATGATATTTGGTTTCTTGATTCTTGGATTTGGATTTGGATTTGGATTTGGATTAGCCTTTGCATTTGGGGAATAAATTTCCGTCGGGAATATATATGAGATAGGTAATCAATATATCATCTGATATTTGTCTCCAAAACTGGGAAGTGAGAGAGATTGGGAAGAATGAAACTCTGTGGCGTACACATGCGCTCAGGGGTACGTCATTTTGATCTTGTGTCTGGTTTGGATTTGGATTTGGAAGTAAGCAAGCAAGTAAAGGGATATTTAATTAAGGAAAGAGGAAAGAGGGAAAGAAAGAAAGGAAAGAAGGTATATTCATCTTGGTTTTTCATATCATATCACGGTATATTATTGTTATATTATTAAAGTATATCACAACGAACTCGATACACTAGACTTAGGACTCGGTATACACATACATATATATACGTATTATAGTGTATTGGATTCGATATACACATACACATCTCCTCTCCATCCTATCCACCTAATTAACCCAATTACAACCCAGAGTTAGAACGAAAAGAAAAGAAAAGAAAAGAAAAGAAAAGAAAAGAAAAGAAAATCAAATAAAGAGATAAATAAATAAACAAATTCACGAAGAAGGAACCTCAAAAACACTCCTTGGAAAAAAAAAAATTCTGTAAATATGAATACTATTAGGTTCGTGCTTTTTTCTTCTTACTCTTTGCTCTTGCTCTTGTGCTTTTTACTTTGTATTTTATATTGGAACTATTGGATGGGATGGGATGGGATGGGATGGGATTGTGGGATTCATGAAAGTTTTCATAGAAATTTTTTGGTGCTGGTTTGTTCTCTGTGAGCTTTTGGGTGGTGGTTGGATGCTGTTTGATTGGTTTCTGGTTTCTGGTTTCTGGTTTCTGGTAGCTGGTAGCTGGTAGATTGATTACTTGTAATCTCTTTGGTGTTGGGTTCGAGAATTTGTTGTATTTGAAACGGCGCATCTAGCCTTGCGAAGATATAAATGAAGGGTTTCAACCGTGCTAATTCGGGTGGAATTTTATAGGAACGCCACGAGCTTTGTTACAGAAAAGACAAAAGCTGGAGGAAAAGAAAGTAGTAAGGAGATAAATAAGAGTGAGTTTTATTTTTTGATTTTTGACTTCTTCTCTAGTCTCTATTTATATTGCGTTATATTAGGTATCAGGCGGAATTATCAAGCTAAAATTTGTTCATTAGGTATTGCGAAAGACTCCAATATGCCCCTTAGTACTCGGGTACATGCGGCTGTGAAAGCAGTAGGTAATAAAATTGACAAACATGGTCATGATGTATGTATTCCCTTTGATGTTTCTCTTTTGCTTCTTGGTGGGTGTTTGGTATGAGTGTGTGATGTTATGAGAGAGGAAATGGGGGTTTTGGTGGTAGTGTGGTTGGGGTAGGTTGTTGGAACGGGGAGTGGGAGATATGGGAGTGAGAGAAAGGGCAAGGGAGAGTGTGGAATTAAAATTTAGGAACATAGGAGAGGAAAAGGACGAAGAGCGGATGAAAATTGAAGTAAATAAGCTAACGACCTTGCGTTGCAGGCAAAAGCGACGTATCATAAGGAAGTCGTCAAGCATTGACGATCTAGAGAGGAGTTGTGGGGTTAAGGAGAGTTTAGCGAGGAGTAGGTTTGATGTATTGAACACCCAGTATACTATGCAACTGAAGACACGAGTTGTGTCTATGGTCAGATACAGGGAAAAGGGTTGGTGGTCAGATAAACGGAATGGGCTGTAGCTCTATACCTGGAGTGGATACCATAGGGATTAGAAATCCGTGGTTACTTTTAGTCGAATAGTTTTATTAAGTGAAGAGAAGTCTTCTTGCTTCATTCATATACTACCTATAAGAATTTGCTCGTTTTTGTATTACTTGTGTGATTACGATATTGACGCAGGATACTGAATTGACGCTGTGGATAGTGATTCGTTGCCTAAGCAGTCAATTGATTCTAGCTTCGATGGTGCATGAATATCTCTCTTCGAATCAGTACCAGCGTATTGGTCTACGACTCTCAGATGCTGTTGTACATGAGATGACCATTAGATCATTAATCATCAATCCCTCTTTCACTGTCTATTACTATATAAATAATAATTCTTAATACACATCTAATGTCTTCAGAAGCACACATTTGATCTCATCTGAATTCTGAAGATCGGATTATATATAAGTTATATAATATCTTCGATGAAGAGAATTCATACAATAGTCAGTCGATTTATTAATTCTGCTATTCAATCAAAGGTCAATAGATGGACTTGACGCTCAGATTATGATTATCTTTACAATCCTACTCTCAGATGAGAAGTTATGAACTTCAAATATTATTCTGGAGAAAGGGCAAAACATTAGTAGTAATTAGTCGATTTGTTGTCAATCGCGTCTCTTGGGAAAGCGCGCTAAACTAGTCAGCTACCTTAGTTATCAAAAGAGATCTTTATATAACGAGTACTCCGATCTATTTAGATTTTAATAATACAACGCAACCTACTTACATCACACAAAACTCTCTTCTTAACTTGCTTCCTGTTGATGATAGGTTGGAGAGATGGTTATGAATTCATACGACGAAGTATACGAAGTAGGGTTGAGAATGGGGATCTGGAAGTAATGAGTGAGTTGAAATATATGAGGGAGCGATATCATGGAGTGGATGAATCAAGGTTATGATGTGGATTGAGAGATAGTTAGTCCGATATGGATAATCGATTTGGTGAAGTCGAATGGATAATGAATGATAATCAATTGGTGAAGCAGTTAGTTGATGGGGTTGATTTCTTCGTCTTGATGATAAGCTTGTGCAGAGAATGAAGTTTAGTGTAAATGATATAGTTAGTGCTTAAGTATATAACTATTTATAAAACCATTGGCGTAGACAATGAATACAGAATGAACGCTTGTATTAAACTATTAATTTTGTCGGAAATAGACAGCAAGTTGCGTATAATATAATAATATTATATATAAGTATCTATAAAACAACTTTACACTATAAAACAAAATTGCCACCTATACTCTACTGAAGAGATTTATAAAGAAAAGCTAAAAGCACATACCACCAAATAACATATAATACACATAATTTCCAACATCCCCCCTATAATAAGAATATTATCATCTAAACACATAAACTTTAACTAATCTATAATGTAGTTCATATGTATGTGGGCTATATTACCATATAGACCACTTTCACCTCAATTTATATATTTAAATCTATATTATTCAACAATTATTGATTCAATTAATTAAAACTTTTAAAAATCTAATAATCTAGGGTCTATTATATTATTTTGATAGATTCTTGTATTATATTTTATCAATCCATATTTGTTATAATATCGATTAAAACTCCCTTCCCTATTAGAGTTTTCCTTATTTTGATGTTTATTGTGTCGAACCTAAATATCAATCTTTTTCTAAAATAATATATTTATTATATCTTGCCCAATAAATACCCCTCCATATTGTAATTGAATCTTTTTCGCGTATCGATATTGATTTAATACTTCATTTGCTTTTCGAAGTGTACGGTTTTCTACACTTAAAAGTGTATTTTTATATACTAGTCTCTCTATACCCTTAACTAAAACTAATACAATATCAAATATAGGTATAGGGGAGCTTAATTGATAACAAGTTATTCAAGATTTAATTAGTATTAATTGAAAAAAAGCTTCTATAGAATTGTAAAGAGTTTGAGAGATTTATAAATCTAAATCGAAAGGGGGAGGAATAGGTATATGAAGATGAATATCGAATTTAGAAAGTATAGCTTCAGGATCAAATGGAATTAATCCTGTTCCTCGAAATCTAGATTTTATATTTTAATTTGTAATTGATTTTTTATATATAATTTTGAAAGTTATAAAAAATTCGATTTTCGATATATAATTGATATAAGCTTTTATAAAACCTTCAATTTGGGTACCATATTTTTATTTTAAGATACTAAAACAATCTATATTAAAAGGTTAGATTAAATAATTTGAATATAGTGATAGATTTATATATATAATATCATTCTTTTTATAGTAGTTCTAGAATAGTATTGATTCATAGCTTTTATACCCATTCAGCACTAATATTCTATATCAGCCTTGAATTCGATTTCTTATATATTTATCGAAATATTTCAATTATTTTAAACCTATTTTATTATTTATCTATCCATTACTTATAGATTTAATAGCCCAATCTATAGGAAGACCAATCTCCATATACTAATTTGAAAGGTGTATTTGCCCTTACACCACCAAAAATAGAGGTATAATATCCCCAATAGTATTTCCATATATAATCACTATCACCTATTTTCAATTGTCTAGCTATATAGCTTTGATTCTATTAAATCTCTCAAAACTAATAACAACCATACCAGCATTTATAATCCCTATTATAAAGCCGATTTCATTGAAATTCTATAAATCACAATCGAGAATACCAAATTTGGCTTGTATATTCGAAATAAATTGGAACCAATCCCTAATAAACTTAGGATCCTTACAAAAAGCTCTTTGAAAATTATAAATACAATTGAAACACATTTTTAACTCTATATACCATTTTGTAAATCAATATACCTATTATTTGCCAACCTTTTTTACACCTTACAATTCAAGAATATAATTAGCTATATCTTCTATCGCTTTATATTTGAATACAAAACCTCTCGAATTTAAATCAATTATATATCGAATAATAATATTCTTTTCTAATTCTAAAAGATTATAAGATTTGTATCAATATTCAACACAGGGAGTAAATCTATCCATTCTATACTAATTTATAGTATGTAGTATATTATATACTCTAGCAGTTTTTTGAATACTTAGTTTTTTGTCTTTTCATATTGCCTCGATAGCCAAAACGAATTATACTTCTTGATTTATAATTTCTATAATAAATGATTAATATATCATGTATTAAATTGAGTATGTATGAATTGAGGTGAAAGTGGCCCACATGGTGATATGGCCCACATGTGTATGAACCACGTTATACAAATCATAAAAAGCCTCATTAACTCCTACAACAACACCAGCTTCCTAAACTACCCATAATATCTATATCTCCTATAGAATTCAAATACCCTACAATCTCCTATCGTATTATAATACAAAAGTACTCTAGCTTTTTAAACTTTATTCCCCTACCTATAATAAATAAAATTGTTGGAAATCATATGTACTACGTGCCACTAAGTGGCATGTGCCCTTAGCTTCCCCTATAAATCTCTTCTGTAGAGTATAGGTGGTAATTTTGTTTTATAGTGTAAAGTTGTTTTATAGATATTTATATATAATATTATTATATTATATACAATTTACTATCTATCTCTGATAGATTATAAGTGCTGTGTTATAATAGTTTCATTACTATATTTATAATATATAAAATACGAAATATCCTTGCTATTACAAAATAATAGATACAACTATTACTGATACGATTCAAACGAAATAGGGTTTTATTATTGTTTTCAAAAACAACAATTGGATTAGATTCTATAAATCTATTTGAGTAGTAATAATATTAGTTTCTATTCTGGAATTATATATAGGAGCAGAAACAATATCTATAAATAATCGTATAGATATTACTGATTGAAAGAAAAGAAAAGGAATTGTATTTTCTATTATTAATTCCAATCTGACTTCAATATATTGCTTTCAATTAATATTTATAATTGATAAGAGTAACTTTATAAGTGTTTAGATATATCTATTGATATTCAAAAACTCCGAAAGTATTTCGATTATAAATTATTCGATCCCAAAACAGAAACTATATAAATCTTCTTCGATTATTTATTTGATTATTAATATAAGATATCTATATTTCAATAATCTATCACAAATAATAAGATTTATTTCCAATTACTGAATTCATTATCTGAAACAAAAGTTTGGTAGATTTAATATAACCTCATCTTAATTACAAATAAAGATCTATAAGATATATTGTTTATATTACAATAAGCTAAGAGAATTCCTTAAGGTATAACTAACTAAACTATAACAATGAATATTACAACAAATAATATAAAAGGAAAAAGTATTCAAAAAAAGAAAGGAAAGTTTTATAATAAAGATTGTAAAAGAAGAATAGGAAATACTTTTAATAGAATTAATAAGAAAGAATCACTTTATAGATTCTATAAAAAAAAGGATATTAATAAAATCAATATTATATATACAAAAAGATTAAGAAAGCTTTAAAACCAAATAAGAATAATATTAAGAATAATAGTTTTGTTAAAGTAACTATAATAGAAGAATATATTGATTCTTTTTATCCTTATAATATAATATATACTGAAATTCAAAACAATAAATAGATTCTTGATTCAAAGGCTTCTTATTACTTTATTAACTCAATTGAAAACCTTATAAATTTTATATATTAGAATATACTACGAAAAATTAAGATAGTTAATAATAAATATATTCAAAGTATTATATTTGGAACAACAATTATTGGAAATCTTATATTATAGGATATCTAGTATATCAAAAAGTTTTAATATAATTAGTTTATTTCTGTTGGATTATTAGCTGAGATAGGTCGAAAAGTTATTTTTGAAAAAGATTCAATATTTTGTTAGAAAAATAATTAACTTGAAATAATTATAAGATATTGTAATAGTAATTATATTGTTAAATAGCTTTTTACTTTATAAGTGTATATAGCTGATATAGATTTAGAGATTGAGGAGATTGATTTCAATAATAATAAAACGGAAATAATATATTAATATTTGGGTTATCTTAATTACAATCAAATAGATAAGCTAAAGAAAGCTTTTAATAGTTTATATTATATTAAAAGAAAAAATCTTACTAATTGAAAAGTATATGAAGCTTGTCTTATAAAGAGAATAAATGAGTATTTTAATAAATATATAATTATTCATATTCTTATAAAACTATATTATTTTTATATAGATCTATTAGATATTTAAGAATCCTTTGAAAATGGGAATAAATATTTTATTGTAATTATTAATAATGCTATTAGATTTATAAAAAATAAATCAATAACAATAATAATACTTATTTTGATAGATTTGATTAATCAAATAAAAAAGGAATTCAATTCTAAAATCACTATTATTAAAATAGATAATAGAAAAAGCGAATTCGGAATAGTATTCCAAACTGAGATTGGAAAAAAAGGGTTAATCTTTGAATCCTTACCTTTAGGAAAGTATTCTATAAATAAAATTGCTAAAAAAAAGATTTAAGATATTAATACTATTTCAAGATTATTGTTAAATAAATCAAAAGTTGAACCTAGGATATAAAAGCTCATTATTAAATATACTATATATTTAAAGAATAGATTGCTTACAAAAGTATTATCTTTTAAAGAAATAGGAATACTTTCGATAATAATTATACCTTATAAAGCTATTTATAATAAACAATCTAACTTTAAAAAGCTTAGGATATTTAGATATAAAACATAGACTAGGAATCCCTAATATCCAAAACAATTGTTTAAAAAGTTCGAATCGAAAGTATTCAAAAGAGAGTATATTATAATTGGAATAAATAGAAATAACATTTATTGCCTTTTTAATCTTTATACTGAAACTATCAATAGAATAGCAAATATTGACTTTAATAAATACAGATATCTACTTAGAGAAAAGAATATTCCAAAACAGCCCAGAACAAAAAGGAAAAAAAAGATCCTTTTATATAATAAACCTAAAATTACAAAACGAAAGATACAATTGATACTATAGAATAATGTATGAAATGTACAAACCAATAAATAAAGTCTCAAATTATAAATAAGTAAAAAGAAGCTTAGATTTATTCTATAATATAAGAGTTACTATTATAATTACTTCAATAGCGACAACTATAAGTAACTGAATAGTTAGTATAAGAAATGCAAACACTTATAATTAGATTATAGAATATATAAATAATTATAGAAATTCCAAAAGTTAGATTTACTCCAGCAATTATTTTAATCCAAATTGAATCGAATTAGAGTTATAAAAAACAATTGGGGAGTATTTTTAATAATCAAATTGTTTAATAATATAAAGTATTATTTACTGTTTTTATATATCCTAAAGAAACTTTAGTTAATAGTTTTAAATCAATATTGAAAGAAATAATAAAACTTGAGGATATTATACAAAAGAATACTTAAGTATAATTAAATATAATCAAATATAAATTACAAAGTCTCAAGGATAATAATATCTTTAAAATTATAAATAGAACTATACCTATTAGCAAAAAGCTATTAAATAATAGATATATTCTAAGAAATAAACTAAATCGTTTCAGCAAATTAATTAAAAGAAAAGTATAATTAGTTATTAAAAGATATCTATAGAAATATAGAATAGATTTCTAAGAGACCTTTATTAGTATAGTAAGGTATTCAATATTATATATTTTATTAACAAAAACTGTAATAGAAGATCTAGAGATTGATAATATGAATATTAATATTGTATTTTTAAATAGCGAACTAATAGATATAGAAATCCTTATGGAAGTCCTAAGATTCTTTAAAATAATCTTTCCCGAAATTAAATTTAAAGATAAACTATATTTCAAACTGAAAAAGTCTTTTTATAGGTTTAAATAAGCTCTATATGTTTAGTAGATAGTTGTATAGAGATTCTTCAAAAAGATTAAGTTTGAAGAATCTATAATAGATTTAAATCTTTTTATAGAAAAGAGAGTATATATTCTATTATATATAAATAATCTATTAATAATAGGAAACTGTATTAATATCAATTCTATAAAAAAGATAATAGGAAATCAATAGAAATATAAGGATTTAGATAAAACTAGAATATTTTTAGGATTCCAAATAAAGCAAAATCGATGAATTCGATTTCTCAAAATATATTAATCCAATTATACAAAAAAGATTTTGCAAAAATTCGATATCGATATAACAAATACAAAAGATCTTCTTTTACTATCTAATATTATTATATAAAACATATACAAAAACGAACTTCTCTACAACAATAATAAAATAGTATATCTTTAAATCGTTAATTGTATTATCTACCTTTCTAATTATACTCGATCTAATATAGTATATCCTATAAGCTAGCTAGTTCGAATTATATAAATACTAAGGGAAAGTCATTTAGTATTTACAAAACACTTATTTTAATATCTTATTAATATATATTCAATTGATATAGTTTATTCAAATCGATTGAATATATTTCTATATAAATATTAGGGATATATAGATTCTATTTGGGGATCTATAATAGATAGAAAATCAATATAAAGAATAGCTTTTATTAGATATAGAAGAGCTATAATTTGGTTATCAATAAAACAGAAATCGATTTCCTTTTATATAATAGAAATAGAGATTATAACAATTAATAAAGGAGTTAAAAAGATTATATAAATAGAAAAGCTAATCAAAGATTTCAATAAACAACTAGATGATGAACTATTTATTCCAATTCTATATTGTGATAATATAAGTAGAGTTGATTGGATATAAGAAAATAAGTTTTATAATAAGATTAAACATATCAATATCCAATAGTATTATATTCGAAAGAATATAATAGAAACTAAAAGGCTTTATATTATATAGATACTAGAAACTAAGCAAATAGTTGATATACTTATAAAGCAATTAATCTATTCTAGCTTTATTATATATAGAAAAGG